>JAPPVO010006046.1:0-34690 GCA_030407325.1 Camellia japonica | reverse complement strand
CCAGAACTGCCAGGTTGAGATGCAATGCTAGACAGACCAAGAAATCTAACAGAAACACAAAACCAATGCTGTTCAAAACTATATATATCATATCATTAAGTAACTCTTAAAAAAACACTCACATTTATTCTGTTATTAAGAACTACATGGCAATGCTAATACATCATCCTCCTATCAAAAATTAAAGTAAGCACTTCAAATTAAGGAGACAACAGTAATCAAATGACAATACCATTGAGATATATGTGCATAAGGCTGCCTTCAGATAATTTTGAATAAACTTCCACAATGATTTAAATTTTTACCTTGACATACAAAACTTTGTCATCAAATTTACCTCTTTCACACACCCCCCCCCCCAAAAAAAAAAAAAAAAAAACTATTTGAATACACATATAGTACTAGCCCTAGGGCAAAGCCATAGAGTGATTGAATAGCAATGGACACTATAGAAGTTTCTCAAACCTCAGATCAGATGAAGCCTTGTGTCATTGACATAGAAATCAATCACAAGATTTAGCTCATAAATAGTTAAATTGGTTATATCTAACAGGTGTGTGTGTGTGTGTGTGTGTGTGGGGGGGGGGGGGGGGTTTTATAAGAAATGGATACCTCATCTCTGAGCTGCTGCGCTTCATCGGTAGTAACACTCTCGGGAGATTTCTGCAGATAAAAATGTCCGAAAATATCAAGATCAGAATAATGATGGACTCCATTGTTTCATAGCTCTCTCTCTCTATATCTCTCTTCTCTCTCTCGCTCTAGGTATGTATTATTATATGTAGTGTCCCGGAACAGTAAATTTTGCTACATTGAGAACACACTACTCCGCGTCTGAGCCGGCTGTTTCGGCAGAAAGGTCAGCCACCCAGACGACGCCGTTTACTGCTAATATGGCTAGTGTTTTGTTTTTAGTTTTTAATTTTTTATTTTTTATTTTTAGTGCTTTAAACATAATCTGAGAAAAATATTTTTTATAGGGAAAAATTAAAATTCAGTGGTAACTTTAAAAAAAAATTTATAAAATTATAAAAAATATATATTTTAATTATTAAAATTTATAAACTTTTTCATTGATTTGAAGTTTTTTTTTTAAGCCTACACTATGTTGTTACTTTTCTTTTTTGTTTATATGGGATTGTTACTTCTGTTTTTCATTTCTTATTTTACTTTTACTTTATGTTATAAAAAGGAAGAAGAATTAACTATAATTATCATTTTATTTGATTTAGAAAATTGAGATTTTCATAATTCCTTAATATTGAGAAATTATCATCTTTTATTTAAGAAAATAATACTCGAATCAAGCTCACTCCTAAACCGAACAAGGATAGGCCTGCGAGAGTGATGCCCACAAAACTTGGAGTCAATCACAATCGACAAACATATTAATCATCTTTTGTCCAAACGTGAGCCTCAATTATATAATTTGTGCCTACTTGTATAAGAATTATTAAGAAGTTTACATTTACGCTCTTAAGAGGTGGAAATTTGCATTAATACAAAGATCAAAGTTTGTCCACAGCTTGATTGTATCATACATATAAATTTCAAATTTATTGTTCATTATAAGTTGATGACTATGTTGTTTTAACATTTTAGATATTTTTTGTTATTATTATTATTATTATTAATTATTATTCATCCTGAGAATTAGGGATGACAATGGGGGTTAATGGGATGGATATTAATTCTCCCATCCTCATTCCCCTATAATAAATTTTTCTCATTCCCCTCCCATTCCCCATGGATATCACCCTCCCCATTTCCTAATGGGTTTGGATTTTTCCCAACCCACTTTAATCCCCATTTTTATTTTATTTTTATTTTTTATATTTAATGTTAACAATCACTTTTTTTTTTTTTTTTTAAAAGGTTCACAACAAAAACTAAATATACCTTCAATCTTTTTTCTTTCTTTTTTAATATATTTAATGTTAACAATTTTTTTTTAAAATTTAAATTCACAAACAAAAATAAATATACCTTCAATCTTTTTTTCTTTCTTTTTTAAATATATTTAATGTTAACACTTTTTTTTTTTTTAAAGATTTTAGCTAATAACTTCAATCTTTTTTCTTTTTCTTTTTTAATATATTTAATGTTAACAACTTTTTTTCTTTTTTTTTTTAAAGGTTTTAGCTAAATATACCTTCAATTTTTTTCTTTTCTTTTTTTAATATATTCAATGTTAACAACTTTTTTTTTTTTATTTTTTTTTAAGGTTCACAACAAAAGCTAAATATACATTCAATCTTATTTTATTTTATTTGGTTCAACAACAAAATCAAATACACATTAATTAATTAATTAAAAAAGTTTGTTTTATAATAATCAAATATATAATTTTGAGACAATCAAATAAGTTTTAGTAATTAAAAAAAAATGTGGAAGAACGTGGAAGATTAAAAAAAAAATTACAACCATCTCTCTCACTCTCACTCTCACTCTCACTCTCACTCTCTTCCCTACATATTATAAGAACCTGTTTACAATGTTATAAGAGCCTATTTGAAGAAATAAAATGTGAAAGAATTTGTTTGAAGAAAGTGTTATAAGACCCATATTAAATTGTATCAGGGCATAAACAAGGAATTGTTTGTTAATCTCTTAGCCACGGACATTTTAGACATTAAACCCTCTTTCTCTTAGCAAATTTGAGTCATTCATTTTAATTTATCGAAATCTAATTATACTTTTTAACAAATCTGAACCACTCATTTTAAGATATCTATGCCTTACCACACTCAATCCATCCTTCATCTTCTTTCTTTAGTCCCCAAAGAATTTTGTTGTTTGTTACTTTTAAAAAACAAAAATGTTTTTTCAATTAAATTTTTACTAATTTCACAACACCATCACTACTATTCTCACATTCACTATCACACTACCATCACCATAGCCACTACCATCATCACTGCCGCCATCACCCACCACTATGTCACAATCTCTACTTTCACCTTCGTTTCATCACCACCACCACCAAATATAAAAAAAATATATTTTTAATTTTTTTTAAATAAAAAATATTTTTCTATCTAAATAAATGAAGCATAACATTGGGAAACAAGCTAATTTCAGTTAAATCTGTTCATAACTAAGAAAAATTCTTTTATTTTAAAAAAAAATTATTTAGTAAGACTTTGTATCCCCTTTTTGTTTTTCCAACAAATAAATCTTTGTACCCATCTTTTCTAACCAATCGCGACTCATGCTTGTTTCGATTCTCTACAATTTCCTTATTTTCAAATACATTCATATATAATATATATATATATATATATAAATATGTGATAACAATAAAAAATAAGATTCATACTCGTTAATTGAAATTTCAGAACAAGCAAAACATTCTGAAAATTACAATACATAACAAAATAAAATAACATAGAAAAACAAACCGAAACCTGTATTAGACAGTGTCCTTAATTTTTTTAAATAAATTTAAAAAATTCTAGATATGCATAAAATTTGACAAGAATAATGTGACAATGTTAATTAATGTGTATTTGATTTTATTGTTGAGCCGAATAAAATAAAATAAGATTGAATGTATATTTAGCTTTGGTTGTGAATCTTAAAAAAAAAAAAATGGTTGTGAACCTTAAAAAATAAAAATAAAAAACAAAAGAAAAAAGATTAAATGTATATTTAGCTTTGGTTGTGAATCTTAAAATTTTTTTTAAAAAATGGTTGTGAACCTTAAAAATAAAAAAACTAATAAAAAAAAAAAAGACTGGAGGTATATTTAGCTTTGGTTGTGGATCTTAAAAAAAAAAAAAAAAAAAAAAATGGTTGTGAACCTGAAAAAATAAATAAATAAAATAAAATAAAAAAGATTGAATGTATATTTAGTTTTGGTTGTGAATCTTAAAAAAAAAAAAAAAGTTGTGAACCTTAAAAAATAAAAAAAAAACAAAAGAAAAAAGATTGAATGTATATTTAGCTTTGGTTGTGAATTTTAAAAATAAAAATAAAAAATGGTTGTGAACCTTAAAAATAAAAAAAATAATAAAAAAAAAAGATTTGAGGTATATTTAGCTTTAGTTGTGGATCTTAAAAAAAAAAAAAAAAAGGAAAAAAAAAAAAAAGACGAGTTGGTTGTGAACCTGAAAAAATAAATAAATAAAATAAAAGAAAAAAGATTGAATGCATATTTTTGGTTAAAAAAAAAAAAAACATATGGCGAAATTAGTGGGTACCCATCCCCAACTCATTCCCTCTGAATATTTAAAAAATATCACTTACCCTACCCAATGGATAAGAAAAAAATGGGAAAACCCATGTATTTGGGTTGGGTCTCCAAGAAAAAAATGGGAAAACCCATGTATTTGGGTTGGGTCTCCATGGATACCCACAGGGTAGGTTATCCATTGTCATCCCTACTGAGAATTGTGGAATCCAGTGTAGATATTTGGCCCAACGCATGACCATATCATAGTTGGAAAAATACCAAATGTTGGAATTAGGCGAGTGAATTCAAATTGGTTGAAATAGACACCATTTAAAACTTAAAACTTTAAATAACTAAATTTTAAAATAAATCCGGTGTTTCAAAAACAAAAAAACAAACAGAATTTTACCTGAAAAAATAAACTGAAAACTTTCCTCCCATGTGGCGGGTGAGGAATAGCTTCCCCACTACTCGGCGAAGTGAATGATCAAAAAATAGCTTTTTGAGCCAAAAATTGTCAAAATACTACAAAAAATAAACATTTTCAAAAGTTTTTAACTAAAAGAAACAAATGTGAAATCTCAGAAAACATATTATCAAAAGGCATTGGACTAAATTTTTTTTTGGGGGGGGGGGGGGGGGGGGGTTTGGGAATCAAATTCACAATTCAGGTAATAAAAAAGTTATAATACTGACATTGTTTACTAATTTTGATAGGCTTCATGATATAAAAAGAACAATGCTACGTATCTCGAATTTAAACTTGTCTCGAATGGGGGGGTGGGAATCAAATTCACAATTCAGGGAATAAAAAAGTTATAAATACTGACATTGTTTACTAATTTTGATAGGCTTCATGATATAAAAAAGAGCAATGCTACGTATCTCGAATTTAAACTTGTCTCGAATGGCTCAAATTTCACCGGCAAAAAAATTGACAGTCGTAGTCGACAAGATGACAACCGTTGTAAACAAGTGTTTCATCCGATTGTCCAGGTGGTTGTCCGGCCAATCGACCGATGAACACAAATTCAAGCAATTCGAGACAGTTCAATTCGAGTCACCAAGGATTTCTGTATACAGAAACTGTAGAAATTTGAATAGGGATTGCTTCTTTTGTCCCTGAGATGCCAATGATGAAGCTTATGCATTCTCAGTCAGTCAGATTGCAATCATAGTCCTCTGTCAAATCAAATAACAATAATATAATAAGAGTAATCAGCAGCATGCACAAACTGGAGAAGTTAAAAAGTGTAATCTTGACATTGGTGACATTGAAATTTTACACAAACCATCCATCAAAGAAAGACCCATAAAATAACCGAATTTTTTTCAGATAAACCTAGCTTCAATGGAGAGGCATGGACACCAACTGGCCATTACAAAAAGTATAAATACATATTCCTGACTGTTTGTTTAAGAGAAAGAAAACAAAGAAAGTGATGGTTAACTCAAAGCTGTAAAATCTTTCCACAAACATCCTACAAGTGGCTTCAATTGGTTACAGATTTATATCATCAGGGTTCATCAATTCATGCCTGTGGACAAGAAACACAAATGATGAATGAGTTGTAATATATAAAGAAACCTCAAATCATTTTGATGGAAAATTTCATCTATCAGACAAATCTTACTCATCCAAAATAATTGACAACTCATCAAACATTGAATAACATATACAACAAAAGTATACCATAAAAGTAAATCAATAAAATAATCACAAAACAATTTTGCCACATTTTTCATCACATATGGCCAAACCAACTGGAGCCAACTTTTTCTCTTTAATTTTGCCACAGGTCCAAACTACCTCTAGCTCCATAATAGTCTATTTAATTCCTTAAATTCCTTTTATGACTTCCTCATCATCCATCAAAACATGCTGCTTTCATCCATTCACAATTTATTAATATTATTATGTTCTTACTTTGCCTACTGAAGTAGAGCATGTAAAGAAAAAAGAAAGGGCAACTATGGAATTTCACATGGAGCATTCCTGAGGCTTGTATAATTATGGTTAGGGTCAATTTGAGTCTCCTTTTTATGTATAGAATGCTGTTTAACAGATTTTTGGTCTTTTATTAGGTTTTGAGTGACAAAGGTTTTTTGGTAATTACGAGAACCAGGAACCCATAAATGATATGTAATCTTAATATTCATTACTGTGAAGATTTGCGAGTAAGCTTTTGTAGAAGCCTTCCACATTATAGAACCCTAACTCTACAAGTTTCCCATAACCAAACTCAAACCCACCACAATACCGATTTCTATTCTACATAACATGTAATAAAATAAACTTGTAAGTTCTTTATTTTCTCCCTCAGATTTGAATAAAGGTCATCATGGCCAACTTGAATCATCCAAACAATAATGTCACTCTTTACAACTGTCATGTGGACGTCCTTGGGAAACAGTATCCTTTATTTATTTATTTTGTTTTAAATTATTTTGTGTTTCAATTGGCATCATACACCATCTGGAAGTGAGAGCCTAGTCTGGAGTAGAATTTCAAAGTGAAATTAGTTCCACTGTTCTCAAGGTGCCATTAGATTACCCTACACTGGAAAACAAAACAAATGTAATGGAACGTGAATTACTTATTCTTACTCATGTCATGTCAAAGAACCATTAAACTAATGCTAGCATAAGTTGTGCAAGCTAGGACCAACACAAGTCACCGAGGCATAAAATATCAGTATTAATGTTATAAGAGAATCAGCAGATGCAATTAATACGTGGAGGTGGGTATCTTACCAAATCATCATGCAAACAGAAGATGGAACTGTAATAATGACAAGTTACAAAACATATGTTCCACAGTCGGAACTTTACCTGCTGCTTTTTCTTTTTAGGCCTCCTTTTCCTTCGGGGTTTGCGAGCATCAGAGTTGGAACTCAAGTTACTACTGTGCCCAACCTGTGAATCTGAGGATCCTCTGTTTCTGAAAGAAGATTCACTCGTGCTCTTTGAGGTGTTGCTGGATGTGTACACTGCATCCCTCCGTAAGGATTGTTTCTTGCTAGATGAGCCTCCAAACCTTGATTTAGCATGAGCCAAATTTGAAAACGAATTTGTTGAAGGTCGAGGAGGAGGCATTAGAGCTCGCGCAGAGATCTGCCTCTATATAAATCCAAGGAAACAATGGAAAGTAAGCCAACACGGTCAATAGATGCACAGACCCCCTTATAACAACCAAATATACAAATTCAGTACAAAACCTGATTCCTTTCATCACTGGACATGCCAGATGCTGCTTTACCAGAAGCACTGGAAGCTTGCTCCCTACAAAGCAAATGATAGAAAGCAAAGATGCAATTTCAATCAACACTAAAGCCTACAGATGAAAATGCAAAATCAAAGGGGTCGTACAGGCATTTTAACTTCAAAGCAGACAAAACTACATTCAAAAGCAATAACTGGAATCAGCACCAGGATTTGCTAATTCTAGTAGTTAAGCATAATCTATCACCACTAAATATATTGGTGCAATCACAGTATTAAACAATTTTCAAAGTTTGAAAATACTAGTATTAAACAATTTATCCTCAATCACAGTTACACATTAATGCACTAATTTATCAAGAGACATCAAAATTAGTACATTGACTCCAACCCCTTCCAGCAACTCTCCAACAACTGATATCAAAATAAGAAACAATGGGTGCAAATGCACCACCAAGAACAACGAGAAGAAGAAGAAGAAGAATTAATGCACCATTTGGCATTGTTTTTGAAAAGCTGTTTTTTATTCTCAAACACCAAAACAAATAAAAAACTGTTTCCTAAGTTCTAAAAAAATCAAATCTATAGAAAAATGAAAATGGCATAAAAACAAAGATGTTTTCAAACTTCCCATTATTTTTTTCCTCTGAAAAGATAAAACTTGAAAACCATAAACGATATTGAGAACATTAGGAATGATGTCAAACGGGCCAGTGTTCTCAATCAAGATAAAAAAAATTAAGTTGCATTTCCCATCACAAATATAATTTATACCTGGCACTTTTATCTGTCCATTCATCATCCGCATCAGCTTCATCACTAGAGCTTCCAGTTAAGAAGAAATCATCCTCGCTCAGATCCAAAAGCCCATCATCCTCACTTCCGTCTCTGTTAGGGGATATCAAAAGGAAAAAATCAATAATAATAGAATAGCAGGATAAGCTCGTTTTTTAAATTTAAATAAATAAATACACTAGCAAGTGAAGCAAGTGTATATCTATATACATATGGAAGCTTGAACCTGTAGATACCACTTTAGCCAACAGGCAGAGGTGACAATTGCAAGTTATATAGAATTTAAAACAAAAGTAAAAAAAACAGGGATTCTATGATAGTTACTGCAATAAGCCACACAATGAAAATACCTTCCAGATCCTTCCCACTTGCTGCAGCAGCAATTATGTTGGCTTTTATCTGCTTGCGTAATCTATTTCTTCTATCAACTATGTCTGTGTCATCACCTCCCATGAACAAAGATACATATTTCTCTGTCTTGGGAAAGAACTGCAGTTCAAATAAAAGATCAATTTTATCCACAAATAAATAACATCTAGGACCGTGCATACATTTTCCGACAACGTACGACAGAACTATAAAATTTAATTATCGAATTAATCACCAAGGCCAAGTATCTCTCATTTCCCTTATGTGAAAGAAATGGTTGTGAATATGTCACATGGCATATCATTCACACACACACACACAAACAAAAAAAAGGTTGCAGAGTTTCTAATTTATAGCTTACCCTAACATATTCAAGATCTTCTTTCAATTTAGAAAGCTGCTCAGCAATCTCTGCCTCTTGGGACTGACCAGACGAAGCCCGTTGCATTTTCTCCAAACGTCTAATTCTTCGTTCAATCTTTCTTCTCTCTAACCAGGGAAAAATATTAGTTCCACCACGAAATGGGTATAAATTTGGTAGGAAAATATAAACTTCTATAAACAAATATGATTTTTTTTTTTTTTTTACCAAAAAATTTAATCTTTCTGTCACGCAAGAATACTTTACGTTCCACAGCAAGCCGATTGTGAATCTCCTGTTGGTTCTTGATCCCTTCTAATTTCTTTTCTTGAGCCTCTCTAACTTCAGGTGGAAGATCCTAAAATAACCCATTTGAGTCAGACAGTAATAAAAACCCATGAACCAGAAGGGAAAAAAAAAATACACCTAATTCACAACACTCATGTCCCTCCTATGATGCTAAAGATTCCATATCAATGAAATGTTTTCCTCAGGCAGTACTCATAGTTACTGGAAACTGAACAACATGCAAAATAGGCCTATCATGCTAATAGAGAAGTTCAAAGTCAATTAAATCAGAAGATGAAAATAAATTTATACATGATCAGGATTCAGGGTCTGGAACAATTTGTCTAGAACAATTCATCTTTTAGGGAAACAATCAAATTTTTATTTTTTATTTTTATACAGGTAAATGGTCTTCCATTACAATGGCGATTGAAACTAATAGAGAGTGAAAAAACATAGATACCTTTCGGAGCATACGTTCGAGAGATCGAATCTGATTCTTGAGAGAGACAGACTTGGGCTTAGCCTTAGGCTTAGGTTTCGCTTTCTTATCAATACCTAGTGATTTGGAGCGCCGATTACTGCTCACCGGTTTGCGACCGGCGACCCTGCGCTTTCCGTAGCCACCGTGCGCCATTTTTGCTACGTCAATGTGCAGAGCGAGAGAGAGAGAGTTGTTGATGATTAGGGCACATATACGTGTGTGTATATAGAGCTTTGAGTTAATGAGAAGTTGATGATATGGTATGGGTCAGACCTCTGCAACTCCGACGACTATGGTTCACATATGATGGTGATGGCGATGATGATGGTGATATTTCCTCTCTGCTTTCGTACTCTCTCTCGCGTTGCTTTCTACACCCCTTTGCTTCCCTGCATTTTACTTTTTTACACCTTAAAATAAAATATTTTTATTTAACCTCTCATAAAATTTTTGACAAATACGAGGACTTCTCTTGTAGTTTGAATAATTACAATAATTTTTTTTATTTTACTTGATAATATCAAGATTCCCTCAAAATTTGACTACCGTTTATACACCTAACTGATCCTGCTGATGTCATCAAATGTAAATACTAAAATACCTATAATACCCTCATGTGCCCAATTCAAGAATTTTCCAAACTGTTGTTTTGTTGTAAAGAGGAAATTATTAAGGGATCCATTTTTCATGAACTCATATACCAAAAAATGTTTTAAAAATAATTATTTTTTTATTTTAAATATATAAGTTTTATTTAAATATTTTATCTTATTTTGTAAATATTTTAATTTTTTAGGGGCTGTTTGGGATGTTCTAAATAAGTGCACTTTTTGACTTTTTATGAAATATGGGTTGGGTTTGAAGTGATGTGGTAGAGAGGTGATGTGACTTAAATAGGATAGTGACTTTTTGACTTTTTTTGAAGATGCCAACTTAACCTTAATTTTAATATTTTAAATTCAAAACACAATTTCACACTCAAATTGTAACCAAACACATACCTTAAAACACAATTCAAAAATCATTTTCAAACATCTTAATTAAACACATAACTTAAAACTCCATGCTATTTTCAAAACTCTACACTCAAATCATAACAAGACACATAACAAAAAAATTAAAATATTTAAAATAAAAACTATATATTTAAAATAGAAATTATATATTTAAAATAAAAAACAAATAATTTTTTTTTTAAATTTAATATTTAAAAATATATTTAACATAAGTTTGTATTTTTTTTTTAACTTTGTATTTGGTTATGAGTTTTGAAAATAATTTTTGAGTTGACCAACACAACCATAAAACTCAATTCAAAAATTATTTTCAAACCTCATAACCAAACACATAACTCGAAATTTCACATTATTTTCAAAACTCTACACTCAAATCATAACAAAACACATAACAAAAAAATTAAAATATTTAAAAATATATTTTAAAATAAGATAAAATATTTAAAATAAAAACTATAAATTTAAAATAAAAAAAATAATATTTTTAAAATTTTTTAATATTTAAAAATATATTTAACACAAGTTTGTATTTTTTTAAATTTGTGTTTGGTTATGAGTTTTGAAAATAATTTTTTAATTGAGTTTTAAGTTGTATAGTTGGTTAAGACTCTATGAGTTTTGAAAAGATTTTTTAAAATTTCTAATTTGAATTGTGATTCTAAAAGAAAACCAAACATGTTTCTAAAAAAAATATTTTTTCGGAACATGTTTTTACTCAAAACTCAATTCAAAAATTATTTATAAAAACTCATAACCAAATACAAACTTGAAACTCAATTCAAAACTCTTTTCAAAACTCAAAACTAAACTTTTTCCCAAACTCCATTTTAAAAGAAAAATTAAAAAAATATATTTTATTTTTTAAAATTATTTTTAGAATCATGATTTGAGTGTGGAGTCGTATTTTGAGTTATGAGTTTTGAAAAGAAAAAATTTGTTTGGTTATAAGTTTTGAAATTTTCGAATTTATTTTTTTAGGATAAATATTTTATATTTTAAATATTTTTTATTTATTTTAATATATATTATATTTCATACATTTATGCGTTGTATTTTTTAATATTTTAAATATATTTTTAAAATATTTAAAAAAATTAAAAATTATTTTTTATTTTAAATGTATAATTTTTATTATAAATATTTTTAAATTATTTTATTTTATGGCTGTGTTGGTCAATCACAGTGATGTTAGTCTTGAACAAAGGGTTTTTTCGTCTTTTTACAAGCAAAAGCAAGGGTAATATGGTTATTTTTTTATAGGATACTAATGTCGTTTGTGCAAAATAGACAGAATGGGAGAATCTTGACATTGTCAGGTAAAATAGGGGAGGCTATTGTAATTATTCAAATCACAGGGGAGGTCCCTGTATTTGTTAGAAACCTCAGGGGAGCTAAATGTAATTTACCCTATTTAAAATTATTTTACCTAAAACAAAATATTTTTCTAATTATTTTTCTATTTAGTTGAGACTTGAAATAAGTAAATAAAAATTGTAGGGAGAATTTCAAGTCAGTGTAAGTTTTTTTTTTAAAAAAAATTATAAATAAATAATAAATTTATACATATTAATAATTAAAATTAACTATTTATGATTATATCTTCGTTTGGCATGCTAAAAAACCTGACTTTTTTGCTAATTTAGTCACGAAAAATAAAATAGGCTAAAAAATCAATAAGACTTACATCCAAAATATAATCATTTTATTTTTTCTCTCAAAAAAAATTAAAAAATCTATCCCAAACAAAACTTTTTAGGGGCTTTTCCCAAATTAAGCCAAATTAGCAACCTATTTCCCAAACTAGGCCTAGTTTGGACGGAATTCCCAAACTAGGCTAAAACGTGGTTCACAACCACACTTTCAACGTTTTTGTGGCTGTCGCGTGGAAATTTCCTGAAATCGTAAAAGCGTGTTTCCAAACCACGCTTTTAATTAAAAAAGCGTAGTTACAAACCATGCTTTTAATTTATTTATTTTTTTTTATTTTTATGAAAGCGTTGTTGTGAACCACGCTTTTAACTGAATTTTTTTTTTTCTGAAAACATGGTTGTGAACCACGCTTTCAACTAAAAAAAAAATTCTTCTGAAAACGTGGTTGTGAACCACGCTTTTACTGTTCATAAAAGAAAGCGTGGATGATAACCACGCTTTTAACCAAAATCCGTTTTTAAGTGAAAGCGTGGTTCGTAACCACGTTTTTAAAACTTATATAAATATTCCCCAGCGCCGTCATTTGCAATCATGCTTGTTACACTAGCTTTTTTCGACTTCACTCTCGCTCCCTGCTCTCACTCTCGCTCTTACTGCTCGAGCTCTCGCTCTGCTCGAGCTCCCTCTGCTCTCATACTCTCTCTGTGCTCTCTCTCCATCCGTGGGTTGCTCTCTCTCGTTGGTATGGCGTCTGTCTCTCTCTGTTGATCTACTTTTATGCGTTTATTGTGTTTGTGAAAATGTGAATGTGGGTACAATGTGGGTAGAATAGGGTTCATAAATGTGAAAATGTTGTGAAATAATAAATCATAAATTAGGGTTAGGGTTTTGAATTGTGAAATCAAAAATTAGGATTAGGGTTTTAGAAATTAGGGTTTTGAATTGTGAAATCAGAAATTAGGATTAGAAAAAAAAAATTAGGACTTTGAATTGTGAAATCAGAAATTAGGGTTAGGGTTTCAGACTTGGTAGTTATAAGAGAATGATGAAAGGCTGTGTGATTAAAAAGACATAAATGATAAAAAAATGAAGTAAAAGAATATATATTTATATTATTGTATAAATTTGATCCATGCAAATAGCTCAATAGATCTTCCATATAGATCCATGCATGTTATCTACCACTAAAATACACACTATGATCATTCACTCTGCTTAAAATCTTTGATGCTAGTATGGAAATTGCAAACCAACAAAAGACTTTGCAGGTAGGCCCTCAGTTATCTTGAATATTTTCATATTTTGAAGTTACCAATATATATATAGGAGATTTGTCTTAGACATAAAAGAGGTAAATCCAAATGAAAAAATTAAAATTAAATATCTTCCTTCCACATAGAAAATCAACAAGGTAAGGAGTTCCCATAAGTGGTATATAGCAAGCCAACCCTTTGAAAAATTCTATTAATGAAAACTAGACTACCATTGGAACATTCAAAAAACCATCTTAGAAATCTCAAAAAAGCTTCTACCTTTCTCCTACAAATGGCCTAAAGCATACAGTCAAGCAGCCCCAAACATTTAAATTAAATAACAAGATTTCAATATAAGATACGATCACATTTAGAAACCTATTTGAGATTTTGTGACCCAAAAATTGGAAGGTACCCATCCCTCCATACTCCAATTTATATTCCTCCAAAGCCTTGAAGGAGAAGGTGGTGAAGGCTTCAGTGCCCCCTCTTCAAAATTTAAAGATAGCATCAAGTTCAATTCATACAAGTGTTCCTCAGGTTTTCATATACATACAATAACTTTGATTAACTTTGATTAAAATAACTTTGTATGTATATGGGGATATTATTGTATAAATTTGATTAAGGTGAAAATTTTACAAGAAAATATAATTCTAATTTTAAATAACTTTTCTAATAAATATAATTCTAATCCTGTCTATATTTTTTGTATTGTGAATTGTGAATCCTGTCTATATTTTTTGAAATTAGGGTTTTGAATTTTTAATTGTGAATCCTGTCTATATTTTTTGAATTGAAAATTTTATTTTTTGCTTGTTAATCCTGTCTATATGGTTAAATCTTCTTATTCTTTCGCTTATCTCTTAAGCTACATCATTAGGCCACTATAACTAGTACAAACAATTTTTTTGTGTTGTTTTAGGAAATATGTTAAAAGCTAATTTTTTATTTTTATTTTTTTTAAAAAATTTTTTTTTTGGAAAAACATGTAAAAAAAAGTAGAGAAATGATGTGACCCAAAAAAAATTAGAAGTCAAAAAATGACTTTTAACCTCTTTGCCAAAAGAGGCCTTTGAAGTCGTCCTCAAAAATGCTATTACCAAAACATTTTATATAAATTAAAAAATTTTGTTTAAAAATTATGTTTGAAAAAATTAAAATTTTTGATTTATAAAATGACTCATTCTCGATAATTTTTACCCACTTGAACTATTCAATTGACTTATTCCCTATGCGTCTGGATTATGTTTATTCAATTAAGCTTTATATTTTTATGATAGTCGGATGTCTGAATCAATTTACGTATTTCTTGACTAATCTTAGAATTCACACCAAACGTCCCTTCTACGTAGATCAGACAAATCTCAAATAATACCTATAAACATGACCTCAAGAAATTGATAACACATAATGAGAGTTCAACTTGAGACCTGAAAGGAGCATACCTAATTTTTAACACATAATGAGAGGTCATTAATATTAATGAAACTCAAGTTTGACTCGGTTCGGCTCGATAATTTTTTTTATGTTATTTATATTGTTTAAATAAAAATAAATGAGTCGAGCTTGACGAACTGAGCCGAGCCCTTAGCAAGCTCAGTCGAGCTTGTTCATGAAAAGTTCGGGTCATTTGCAGCCCTATTTGAAAGACTCATGATTGGGAATTTGGGAGAAGTATTTCAAATATCACCATACTTTACTAGAAATAATATAAAATTATAACTCATAATTATTAACTTTCAAATTTTTTTATTTTTATCTTTTATAACTGAGTATCTAAGTCAATTTATACACACCTCGACTAAATTTAAAATTATAATATATGCATCAAAAGAGAGTCTTAAAACATTCTAATTAATAGTCCATAGAAATTTCCTAGGTAAGAAGAAAAGAAAAAAAAAATGGCACTTTGATGGCTAAACCTGTGTTTCATAATACCAAATAATTGCTACGGATAGCCCAATAAATTGACATGGATTAGTATCCAAAATTTACTACATAGATTTAACCACCAACATAAGCCTATAAGCCAAGGCACAAGCTGCTTTTGAGAAGATGAAAAAAATTAATTTATTGGTTTATTTTGATTATATTATCTCTCTATTTTTTTTTTTGTATGTTTAAAAAAAAAAAAAGAGTAAATAAATTAAATTTTTTCTTACTTTTCAAAACAAGCCAAAATGAGCTTTTTGTTTGAATTTCATAACAAAGCCTCTATGACCTCTAAAAAGTGGACGAGGGTTACCATTTCACATAGGAAATAACTTTGTCATTAAGGTCCCTAATGGCACAAGCTTGAGCAAATAAAAGTAATTTCTCTTTAATTGTCCATAAATCTCAAGAATTGGATCACCAGTTTTAAAAAATTAAGAAAAATGTTTGAAATAAAAATTAAGAACATGTCATACAAAATCAGTCGAGTGATTTCAACTCAATGAAAAAAATAACAATTTCATACAAAACTTACACTATAAAATTTTGTATGACTTGTCCAATTTTGTCCAATGTCATTGAATAAATACAATACTTGATAGAAATTATACTATAAAATTATATGAAGAGAAAAATAAAACAAGAATCTTCATAATGTCTTCAGATTCAAAATTAGTGATATATCTGTGTACTTTATCGAAATACTTAAAAAATAGATCAAGATTTATCAAAATAAAACAAAATAAGTGTTTTTTAAATTGCTTCCATTTACATGCGTACGATTAAATCATTGCCCAAATTAGGGGCTTTTCCCAAATTAAGGGCTTTTCCCAAATTAAGGCAAAATAGTAACTTATTTCCCAAAGTAGGCCTAGTTTGGACAGAATTCCTAAACTAAGCTAAAACGCGGCGCTTTCACCATTTTTGTGGCCCTCCCGCAGAAAATTTGTAAATTCTTAAAAGTTTGGTACAAACCACGATTTTAATTAAGAAAATGTGGTTACAAACCACGCTTTTAAGGAAATTTGATTTATATATAAAGCTCCTAACCACGCTTTTAAGTATTTTTTTTTTTTCTTCAAAAAAACGTGGTTGCAAACCACGCTTTTACTGTTGACCCGTGGATGATAACCACGCTTTTAACCAAAAGGTAAAAATTCAACAAAAAAATCAAAACTAGCACTCACTCTTCTTTCTCACACACACTCACACTCACTCACTCTCTCTCTCTCTCTCTGTGACACACACACCCACAACACTCACACACTCATATCAAACATAATTTTTATATAATTTTTGTAAATATAAATCATTTTTAAATAATTTTTATCTTTCGAGTGGTTAGAAATAATTTTTTACAAATTAAATTGAAACAATCATACGTATCTATATAACATGCCTAAAAGTTAAAATGATAATTATTTTTACCCTTAAATGATAATTATTTTTTATTTTTTATTTCTTAACCAAATTAATTTTTAATTTTTTTTAAAAAAAATTAAAAAATCAAACCATACATAGCCTAAAAATCTTTTGATAAGTCATTTCTTACGTTGGTAACTTATTTAATTATTTGTTAATTTTATGACATTTTTACCATCTGAGGCATGTTTGGTAACCATTTCGTTTTCAGTTTTCAATTTATATTTACAAAAATTTTAAAACTATCATAAAAACTTGTTTGATAATTTTTTTGGTTTATAAATGGTTGTCTCAATTTGTAAATTTGAGGAAAAAAAGTAAATTCAAAAAATGAGTTTACGTTTTTTAAACAAAAATTTAAAAATTTTACTAACAATTTTTTTTTCAATTAATTTTTTTTTCAAATAACTTTTTTTTCCAATTAATTTTATTTTTTTTTCAATGAATTTTTTTTTTCAAATGTGAGGGGAGAACTGTCATAAACATAAACCTGATGGGGTGTCAGTGTAATTTACCTAAATAAAAAAAATAAATTTTAAGAATTAAAGTAAAAAAGTAATCATTTTATATAGTTGATTATTATTTGCTATTATAAATTATTATTATATATATTTAATATTGGTCTGAATTTTATAAAATAAATTTTATATATATTAAAAATTATATATGTTTGATGTGAGTGTGTGAGTGTTATGGGTGGGTGTGTCAGAGAGAGAGAGAGAGAGAGAGAGTGAGTGAGTGTGTGTGAGAAAGAAGAGTGAGTGCTGGTTTTGATTTTTTGTTCAAAACGTGTTTTGAAAACACATTTTTATATAATTTACTTAAAAGCGTGGTCACGAATATGTATAAATCAAATTTCTTTATGTATAAATCAAGTTTACCTACACTTTATAATTTATGTAAAGTCACAACCTACACTCATAATTTATGTAATGATTAAAAATTTAGGTAAATTAGAAATCTTGTTACTTTGATATAGGTTGTTACTTTAATGTAAATTTAGGTTTACCTACACTCATAAGTTTACCTACCTCATAAGATTTCTAATTTACCTACACTCATAAGTTTACCTACACTTAAAGTAACAAGATTAACAACCTACACTCATAAGTTTATGTAAATTACCTAAATTTCTAATTTATCAATTACCTAAATCAACCTAAATCAATTAAATTTATGTAATGATTAGAAATCTTGTTACTTTAATTTATAATTTATAATCATTTTTATATAATTCAAAATTTAAATTGATGAAATTAAGACTTTCGAGTTTAAATTAAAAAATACGTAAAAGTGTGGAGGTTTTTTTGTAATTTGTCCAATATTTTAAACATGTTTGTATTCATTTGTTGGCAAAAATCAAAATAAAAATATATTTAGTATACACTGTGAAAAATCTAGAAACCCTAGATGTTGATTTGTGATTATGTACCAATTTTAAGCAAAATATAACAATCCCAATCAAACAATCAAGAGAAGAGACACAAAGATTTTACGTGGAAAAACCACAATTGGACACCTTCCAATTGTGATAAAAAAAACCACGGCAACTGCCACAAGACAATCCACTAAGAAGATTTAAAGGAATTACACAGGTATCACTCTCAATTATCTAGCGAATCCACAACGCCTAATTGAACCAACCTCTATGTGCCTCTTCTAATCCCATCTTCACCACGGAATTGTCTTTCTGATGAGCCACTCCGGATTCCACCAAAGCTTCAGGCTCGAATTCTTCAGAATTTACAACTGAAAAACAACTCTCTCTTTTGTGTATAACAAACAAATCTTTGATGTACTCTCTTTAAACCATGAGTTGAATACTCAATAAAACATCAAAGAAAATAACAAAATATCCCCAGATATAAACCTTAAGAACCACAAAGAAGATCTGGAGGAAAAATTAATGAGTAGTCTAGTTTTGGGAGAAAACCAGCTACTTATAGAAAATCCAAAGTAATCCTGTTTTTTTGAAGAAAACCAACTTCTTAAAGGACTCCAAAGTAATGCTAGTTTTGGAAGAAAATCAACTTCTTAGAGAAATCCAAAGTAATCCTAGTTTGACCCAACATGTGAATTTAAAAAATTACAACCTTGGGTTTGATCCATGGAATTTACCCAACATGTGAATTTAAAAAATTACAACCTTGGGTTTGATCCATGGAATTTGACAACAAAGAGTCCTAAGACACTGTAATGTAAAAATTTCATGCCACTAATAAATGTAATTTTAATAACCAAATAATTTATTTTTAAAATGGTATACCTTTTTAAAAATAAAATTTTGGTGTTGACATGATAGTAATTCATTACCAAATGTCTAATTTCATCCTTAAATAGTAGAGACAATTGGTGAAAAGTTTATTTCAAAGGGGTATAAAGTATTACATTCAAGGTAAAATCTTGTTTGGTAATAAGAACAAAGAGAAAATTGTTGACGATGTTAACAAAGTTGCCGGAAAAAATTATGTTTGTTTTTATCACACCATAGATTCGTCATTGTATTTGTATCATAGAATAGCATAATACATTTTTAATAATTCTAATTTTTATCATAAAAAATTAGAAATCTCTTGTAAAATTAATCCAAAATTAATAAAAGATCTTCAAAACAAAAACTTAGCTAAATTATGACATAATGTGATTAGTTATAACATATTGTGAGGTTAATTATGACATTATTTTGATTATGATGTAAGAGTTGTTTAGTTATTAAGTGTGTGAAAATATAATTTTCCCGTCCCCACCCTATTTTCTCGTTGAATTGATATTGGGGAAAATTACAATCTACATTGAAAACTCAATTAAGTTATGAGCTCTTACCATAAAAGTTCTTCAAGTGGACAAAAAAGAGTTCTTTTTTGGGTAGTATACCAGTTTTCTAACAAATGTAAAATATACCTAATTCATGTAACTCATAAGTAGGTGTAAATGCTATGAATTTATAATTTTATATTTAAATTTGTAGATAGTTTCTGATGAATCCTTAAGCAAATATTAAATGTGATAGTGATTTTATGCAGGGCGCGTTCTTCTTTTTTTTGCTTTTATTTTTAAATGTGACATCATTTATATAATAGAATACATTGCATGTCTATTTGTGTCAAAATTATAATATGAAATTTAAATTTTAGTACAAGTCTGAATTGTTTATTTTTATATTTATTTTTTGTATGACAAAACACAAGATTTAATATATTATACATCTAACAATAACTCATCTAATAAAATAAATCTGAGTACAAAATATAAAATAAATCCTAAATGGAGAAAAAGAACCTTCACGCAGAAAAGATACGAGTCTCCACATACGAAGTAAAAAAAACTCCACGTACAAATGAAATCTCAGCCGTTGTTTTATATGAATAAAATAAGTGAACAAAAATCAAAAAATAAACAATAATAAACAAATAGAGACAAAAATAAAAATGCGAGAAAATATAAATTGAAGTAATGTCACTACAACATTTTCTTAGTTTAGTGACATTTGAAATTGCCACAAAACTATTGGTTTAATGACATTTTTTAGTCTTGTGGCATTTTGAACAAGTGTCATTTGTATCCGTGCCACGGTAGATACTTGCAAGTGCCACTACACCATCATGGCTAAAAACTTTCAATGACATTTTGATGTCATGGTAGATATTATTTGTGGCACTATCAAGCGCCATTAAAAAAAGAGGTAGTGACACTTATAAGTGTCATTACACCATCAAGACTAAAACCTTTCAGTGACACTTTAATGTCATGGTAGGCACTATTCGTGACGCTATCAAGTGCCATTCGTGACGATAATTCGTTGTAGAACAATTTGATCCGCTCTTGCGGAGACTCGAACCGCCAACCTCCCGCACCATAAATCTTATGCACCACACTCTTTCCACTACACCTCTATAGCACCACATGATTATATATGCAACATATATTATTTATATAGTACATACATCCATATTAATATAAAAGTATATGTGGAAACATAATTATTTTATTGAACATAATTTATTTAAAATAAACTATTTACTAGCAAAATAAAAAAAAGACCACTTTTAGCGACGAAAAATATTTTTTGGTCGCCAATTCTATACTTTTACTAATTGTTTTTTAGTTGCTAAAAAACTTAACTTTTGCCGACCAAAATCGGATTTGGTTGTCGAATATGCACTTTCAGCTACCAAAATTTTGGTCGCCAAAAAATTTAATTCCCGCCTTAGGATTTTAGTTCTCCTGCGCTAAAAATGACCACTTTTGGCAACTAAACTTATTTTTAGTCGCCAATTGTAGACTTTTGACTACTAAAATTTTTTTAGTCACCAAAAAGTTTTACTGTTGGCTACTAAAAATTTTTTAGTCGGTAAAACCCATATAATTAGCAACCAAACTTATTTTTAGTCGCCAATTGTAGCCTTTTGGCTACTAAATTTTTTTAGTCGCCAAAAAACTTTACTTTGTTGAGTTTAATTTTTTCTTGTAGTATATATTGAGTTTTATTTATTTATTTTTAATCATTTACTGCATTTTAAAAATTTAGAAAATATATTGGCTTTTTTTGTTTTTTCAAAAATGCCAGTATAAGCTTGGAAAGTTTTTGGCTTGGTGGCATTTCTCAAAATGCTATAAAATATTTGTTTCTGACACTTTTCACCTAAGTGCCATAAAAAGTAATTTGCACCTACCTAGTGTCCTGACATTTTTTAAAAAATGCTATTGCTACTAAAGTTTAGTGGCATATGTTGGTAAATGTCACGAACAAAATTTTTTGTGTCATTATTTTATAAAATGCCATAAAATTGATGTGACATTTCTTTATTGAAATGCCACTAGAGCCTTATATGTTTGTGGTTCTGTGGCATTTTCTAAAAACATGCCACTAGTGTAGTGTCACTAAAGTGTAAATTTGTTGTAGTAACATTTTTGTTGTAGTGAAGTGACACTTTTTTTAATTGAAATGCCACTAGAGCCTTGTATGTTTGTGGCTCTATGACATTTTTCTAAAAAATGCCACCAAATATTCTTTTTGTGACATTTTTTAAGAATATGTCACTAGTATGGTGTCACTAAAATGTGTTTTTGTTGTAGTGTGTTTAGTTGTGTTGAAGTAATGTTTCACCTCTACAGTTCCTTCTACCCTAGAAAATATAAATTGACAAAAATGACAGGGCTGCTTTTTATATGAAAATGCCACTTATGATATAAATGTCAGTTATAGGAAAATATAAATTGTCTTTTGACTCCCACAACTTCCTTTCATCAAGTATCTGCCTAAACAAATTCAAATAACCAACACAAAAATAAAAGCAGGTGAATTTACAAAAATCAAATCAACACTGAAATATTACCAAAACAAAGAAGAAGAAACATGGAAAAAGAAAAATTTACATTTACCGTGCACAAGAGTATGATGTTAATCGTAATAAATAATGGAAAAAGCAGAACACAAGAGCATGATGTTAATTTTGTATGTGTTGGAAGCTTTTTTCTTAAAAAGCTAAAAAATCTAAAACATAATCATTATTTTAACTCATATTTTAATTTAAAAATAAATAATGATTGTTGGATTACAATTGCTGATTACTTAAATAAAGTTCTTGCCTCACAAGTAATTGTAACTGAATGAGTTAAAATTCATATAGTTCTTTTAGAAGTAAAATCCGATATAAGTATATTGTCGTTATTTTAATGTTTTTTGTTTCATTGAAGCAAGTATATGGAGACTGTTCCGATTATTTTCTACTGGGGGTGAGGAAGGCGTCTCATATGATGCTGAGCCGAAAGGGATATATGGGGTGCAACTTGGCACCACGCTTAGCAATTTGGAGGAGATGTTCATGTCCAAGGTGGCAAGTTACGGGGAAAGTGTCCGATTGACCTTCAAATGTAGATATCCTTATCGCCAGTGGCAAGCACTCAGCAAATACAAGATATTACCGATCAATGACGATGAGGAGTTGAACACCGTATTAAGTATTGGTGCAAGTTTCCAATCACCAAATTGTTTGGAAGTCTACATTGATAAAGAGGTTGTACACAATGTCCCAAATATGACACAGATGGATTCTCGTCCGTTCACTACATTGCTGACGCATGGGATTGACACGACAGCGTTTCAGTCTCCTATGTATGAATCATATCAATGTTATGTAGTGGGCTACGTACAACAGTCATTTGAGGGCCATGGTGTAGAATCAAGTTCACGTGGTGGATATGATTATGAATTTGACAATAACACAGAAGATGTGCCCACCTGCAGCCATCATACCACTCCAGTTGAAGTTGCTGGTAATATGGCTGAAACAGTGAACTATGTGCAGTTTGCTGACAGTGACATGTACGGTCCTGATGTCGCCCTAGATGATGATGAGAATGAAATGTGTAATGAAAAAAATTTATTGGGCGGATCAGATGATGATAATGAAGAAGATGATACCGACGCTCCCGTTGACCCTAAAAATGCACCCATTCCACCTAGAGCTGAAATCCCTTTCTATGAGAACATTCACATGGGTGGTGATTTTGACATGAGTAGTCGTGATGTCGTTCCCCGTAACCAGATCTGGAACGCTGAAAATCCAGAGTTGGACAAAGGGATGGTTTTCGTTGATAAGAAGCAACTTGTACATGCTGTGAAATTGTACCATGCAACAAATAATCGAGAGTATAAAGTCGTAACCTCCAAACGAGACGTTTGGGTGTCTGCTTGCAAGCATGATTGCAGTTGGTGGTTGCGTGCATCTCTTAGTAGGAAACATGATTTTTTTGAAATAAAGCAGTACAGGGGTCTTCACCATTGTTTATACCCACGAATGAACAAGGACCACACTAATATTAGCTCCAGTTACATTACTTCTCATATTTTGGGACAAGTTGCGGTTAGTATAAAAAATAAATGTTTACATATATATACATATTTGTTTGTTTATAGTGTTCACACCCAAATAATCCAACTCATATTTGATTGTCGTATGTAGAATGAACCTGATATGCCAATTAAGAATGTCATCGAAGATATCAAAAAGACCATGAACTATGGTATATCATACAAGAAGGCGTGGCATGCAAGAGCAAAGGCAATTAGAATGGTATTCGGGGATTGGGATGAATCATATAAGCAGTTGCCTAAATTTATGTATGCATTACAGACATCTAATCTTGGCACCATCGTTCAATGGAAGCATAGATATACCGGGCATATAACCATTATGCCCATCTTCCACTTTGTTTTCTGGTCTTTCAAACCCGTCATCGATGGCTTCAGATATTGTAGGCCTGTTATAACCATAGATGGTACATTCTTATACGGTAAATACACTGGTGTGTTGCTTGTAGCAACGATTGTCACTGCCAATGGCAAAGTATTACCGTTTACATTCGCTGTTGTCGACAAGGAGAGTTTGGAGTCTTGGTCATTCTTCATTTCAAATATCAAGGAACATATTATTATGGACCGACAGGGAGTGACTTTGATATCTGATCGAGTTGAGAGTATTTTAGCTGCTGTGAGGCAGCATTAGCTAAATCCCTCGCTCAAATTTGTTGATATCATCGGCACTGCCTTCGACATGTTTGTAGTAACTTTAACACAAAGTTCAAAAGTAAGGAGCTGAAACAACTTCTATGGAAAGCAGGGAGTGCTGATCAATGACGAAAGTGTGATGCTTACTTAGAACAGATATAGGCTATTAACCAAGATGCCATCGATTGGGTCCACAAGATGAATCCTGTGGGGTGGGCCCTTGCATATGACGGTGGATATCGGTGGGGGGTATTGACCAGCAATGATGCAGAGTGCTTCAACAGCATCTTGAAAGGTGCAAGGAACTTACCTATCTCAGCTATGGTTGAATTTACATTTCGATGGCTTGTCAAATATTTTGACGAGATGGGAGCCCAAGCTGAAACAGATGTACGGAGTGAGTTTCAATACCCTAGAGAGATGCAAAAAACTATTGAGGAAATCCCGAACCTTTTGCGTTCTAGGCATCGCCTTTCGAACTCTAGTTTCCACCGTCTCAGTTGATCTCCTAGGAACTCCTTACAAACACAGTCAGATGACTATTCCAGACCAATTGAAGTCGTTCGGGCACGACAAACACCAAAGGAATTGCACCTTTAGAGGATTTAAGGTCTCCTAGACCAGGAAAGTCGTTTGGGCATGACAAACACCAAAGGACTTGCACCTTCAGAGGATTTAAGGTCTCCTAGACCCTGAGTTCATATACAGACAAAAATATACACAGATATATACATACGGTATACATATATACATATACAGACAACATACAGACAGATACGGATATATACAGTATACACACTTATATATATATACAGACAAAAAATACACAAATACGAACATACACACAGACATGTACATACGGTATACGCATACAGACTCGGGGAATATTCTGTTTACTACCATCAGTGGGAAGATGCCGTTACTGAGAAGGCATATTCTGTTTGCTGACGTCAGCACACGCACGCAAAACACGCAAAAAGAAAGGAAAAAACACAAAATGGATGGACATGGAATGCGGGGTTTCGAACCCCTGACCCCAAGCTCGGCCTCCGAGTCCTTAACCACTGAACCGCGTCACTCTTGTGACACGATATGCAAACAAATATATATACATACTATACAAGACATATATATACATAAAACCAAAACAAACCAAAAGAAACACTCAATGTGGGGTTCGAACCCCTGACCTCAGGCTCAGCCTCTCACTCTTCTGGGCCTAACCATTGATCCCAAGCCACTCGTGTGACAAAAACAAGTCAAACAAATATATATATCTATATACAGGTACACAAAACATATATATATCAAAACCAAAACAAAAACAAAACAAAGAAAACTCGATGTGGGGTTCGAACCCCTGACCTCGGGCTCAGCCTTTCAATCCTTAACTCACTAGGCCAAACCACTGAACCACATCACTCTTGTGACTAAATATACAAACAAATATATATATATACACTATACAAGACATATATATACATAAAACCAAAACAAAACCAGAAAGAAACACTCAATGTGGGGTTCGAACCCCTGACCTCGAGCTTAGACTTTCCGAACCCTGAACCCATTGGGCCAAACCACTGAACCCAAGTTATACCTATGACACCAATGTACAAAACAATACCTATATTACATAGCTATACAATATATATACATATATACATACACAACTCTCCCGCGTTTCTTGCCGCGTTTGGCACGCGGGCTCTGCTTTTGTGTCGATTGGCCGACAAAAGCAGGCCTCGATTTGCAGGCTCCTCGGCTCTCTCCCTCATTTGTCTTTCTCTCTTGTCTTCTTCTTCTCTTCCGTATCTCTTTTCTCTTCTTCTTAACCGTTCTCTTCTTCTTCTCCTTCTCCATTATTGCTCTTCCATCGTCTTCCTCCTTCTTCTTTTTCTCTTCTATTTTCTGTCACTCTTCTGTGACTGTCTTCTTTTCTGCCATTTCTGCCTTCTCTTCTCTTATACATGGCTTCGTCTCGCCCCTTCTCTCTCTTTCCGGATCTCAATAATCCCTCGAGCTCTTCTGGGCCAAGTGCCCCTGCTCTTACTCAACCTAATCTTCCCACACTATCGGTTGAGCAAGTAATGGCAACTCAAAATGATATTGAGGCCAACCACTACACGTTGAGGTCCTGCATGGAGACAGTGGCGGCAGTCACCAACCTGTCTCATCGTCTGCAGAGCAAGGCGTGTGAGGTATACCAGCTCACTGCCCAACTCTCCCTACTCCAGTGCATGTACAGAGATGCACGGGCAGAAATTTGTGCCCTGAAGGCTGAAAACAAGGAGTTGAAGAGGCACTCCACCTCTATGGCCCGATTTGGGCAATCTTCGTACCTCGCCTTTGATGGTCGGCGGGGAGCCGACTCCGTCGGCGGAAACGCAGTGGTCGTTCTTGGTGGAAGTACTGGAGAAGGGCCTTCGAAGAGCGACAAAAAGCGGAAGAGTTCGGCGACGGAAGAGCCGAGTAAGTGAAGTCGGCGAGTCGCCGGCACCGGTGAAGAAGAAGAAGATCAAGCTCTGTTTTTTTATTTGTTTTTTTGTTTTTCTTCCTTTTTTTTCTGTATTTTCTGTTCTGTTTTTTTTTTTTTTTTTTTTTTTTTTTTTTTTTTTTTTTTTTGAGTCTCTGTAATCGGGGATGTCCTCCCTTGACTTCAATAAAATCAGTTTCGATTTTGTACATCAATGGCGTGACTGGCACATCACTCTGATTTTGAAAACAATTTGTTTGAGTGAATTTGAGAATGATTGAAATTTGAACTCTGAATTGGCCATTGATCCATACTGACCTGAAGAAAAATAAAACTGGCTCAACATAAAAAAAAACTGAAGCCAAAATAATCCAAACGCACTTCTATACGCTGACTGGTATAAATACACCGACTGGTATAAATATACTGACTGGTATGAAAGAAACACACTTATATACACCGATTAGTATGAATACCCTAACTGGTATAAATACACTGACTGGTACGAATACACACTCACATGAAGACACTGGTATGAATACACACTCATATACACTGACGAGTTGACTCGAGCGGGGGAGAAGATAGAATCACTGACTCGACTATGCCCCTAATTCATTGCCTTGATTTTTTCTTGATTTTTTGTAAAAATGTTTCGATCAACATGAGAGTTAGATTAGCCTACTTATTCCATTTTCTGTTTCAAATCATGTAAGCTAAGCTGTGAGCACTGAAAATTTTCCCTTTTCAAATCCAAAGAATGATCCAAGTTTTGCAAAAATGGAACAATTTTCGAGAAAAATTAGTCAGCTTCATTCAAATTAATCAAAACCGATTTTTGCAAATGGTCACTACTCAACTAACATGGAATCAACTATTGGGGTGCATAGTCCCAAACCAGATAATCAAAGGTGATATTCGAACCAAGCCAACCCGAACCGAGCCAAACCGAACCGAATGAAGTCGAGCAAAAACCGGACCGGACCGGACCGAACCGAACCGCCAAACCGAATCGAACCGAACTGAACCAAGTTAAATCAAACCAACTGAACTGAGCAGAACGAAGATACACCAATCAAATACGGATAGGACAATCAAGTCGACTAAAGATAAACCAATCAAACATGGACGAAATGAATGAGTTGAAAAATTATTAGGGCCGAACTTCAAGATGAAGCTACCTACGTATCCCAAAGATAGGAATCAGGCCATCGTAGTTCGGGCTGAGGGTTCACTCGGGTATTGACACTCTCTTTTTGTGCTCTAACTTTTGCCAAAGCCGCCCTTTCGGGTTTTCAACCTTGCGAGCTTTTCATTTTTTTCATTTTTTTATTTTTATTTTTTTTTGTTTTTCTGCTCTAACTTTTGCCTGGGTCGTCCTTCCGGGTTTTCCGCCCAGCGAGCCTCTCAAGGGTTACTTTCATTTTAACTTGTCCATGTTGATTGGGGAATCTCTAAGCCAACTACGAGAACAACTACTACACTTGACCAGTAGATATGATGATGTAGGGACTAGGCTAATTGGATCTGAATTTGCCCCTAGTGTTGCCCCTAGTGTAGTGGATAAGAACTCGACTGTCCTTCAATAATAAAATTCATTCTCTCAAATTCTGGTTTTTTCCTTTCTAGGCGGTCTTCATTGGGAAATGGTTCAGTTTTAACTCTTTGATCACATCCAACCTTTTGCCCCTAGTTCAAGGGCTGCTTCAAATCTAAATCACATCTGACCTTCTTGCCCCTAGTTCAAGGGTTGCTTCCAATCTGAATCACAGGCTCTACATAGTTTTGGCTAAGGTTCACTCGGGTATTGACACTCTCTTTTTACGCTCTAACTTTTGCCAAAGCCGCCCTTTCGGGTTTTCAACCTTGCGAGCTTTTCATTTTTCTTTTTATTATTTTTTCTTTTTTTTTTGTGCTCTAACTTTTGCCTGGGTCGCCCTTCCGGGTTTTCGGCCCAGCGAGCCTCTCAAGGGTGGTACCTCATTGCCCCTAGTTCAAGGGCTGCCTCCATTTCAACTATGTAAACCTCACACTTTTGCCCCTAGTTCAAGGGCTGTTTCAAATCGAAATCACATTCTCCCTTATTGCCCCTAGTTGAAGGGCTGTCTCCATTTTGAATCACATCATTGCCCCTAGTTCAAGGGCTGTTTCCATTTGAATCACATCATGGCCCCTAGTTCAAGGGCTATTTCCAATTTGGCTATACAAGCCTTACACTTTGATTGATCATGGGAGACTTCAAATCACGGTTGGAAAGCTAAGGAGCTAAGGAGGTCGGACCACGAGTCAAGAGGGATCCTATGCTGTAGAATCAATTCCAGGTCTGTTTTCGTAGGACCACGCAAAAACAGTTTTTGAAATCTTTTTACAAAGTGACTAATCACTCGTACCCTTACGAAGACAAGATAGAACCAATTTGGACCAAGCCAGGATCCTTCTCAGTACCCACATTAACAAAAATGATTTTCTTCATCAAAGGCTTAGCACACCTCTCTTCCTCTCAGTTGATCAAAATTTGCAAATCCCGAGGAAATTCTTCCTCTTTGTTTTTATCAGAGTTTTTTTGGAAAAAGTTTTGAAAAACTTTGGTCAATGCAAGGATTTAAAGGCACAGAGAAGTAGGCAGACTCTATGGCATTTTTTTTTGTATGTTTTTTTGAAAAGAGACTATGACTCAGCAATGACACAGACTCAAAAGAAAATGACAAAGAAGACCTAGACAAGACAGAAATGTCCAGGTTAGCACTCTTGAAATCACCAGACTCTGACTCACTAGAATGACTCGAGCTTGACTCTAACTCAACAAACTTGGTGGAGTCAAACTTAGACTCAATACTCAATTCAGAACTCAGAATAAAACCATTCTCAAATTGCCAGCCAAAGTGTGGGCCATCGACAATATTCAAAATAAAGCCCGTGTAATCAACAGGTGGTCACTCCCTAATCACAGAGATGGTCGAAATTTTATTTATATTTTTTTTTTGAGTTTATGTTTTTGTTATTTTTTTTGTTTTTTTTGTTTTTTTTGTTTTTGAAGTAATGGTGCTAAACTGAACAACCTGAACCACTTATTCGAATTTGAGAACCCCTGTATAGATCCAATACATTGCACATAACACATAGCAGGAAAGAGAACAAACACCCCTATGGAGGGTAGGGTTATCCTGTCCTAGCTTTTGAAATGATCTAGGGTTCACTATTCAAACAAGCGGTATCATACATCCTAAAAATGGGAAAGCATCATGTCCTAATTTGAAAGGTACTATAGCTCACTATATGTACAAGGTTAGCTCTGTTCTAAGGGTTAAAGTCAAGGTGACGTTACCAAAGAGTCCTTTGGGTCATAACCAATAAAGATCCCAGGAAATCAGAAGAGTCAAATAGCCTCTCTTCGAAGTCTGAGAATCTTAGATAGCAAAGCTAGATAGCAGGGCTACATAGCAGAACTACCTTTTTGACAAATCTCAAAAGGTTATAACACAAGGCCTCTAAAGTATCGTAAAAATAGGTGTAGTGTCACAAAAAGGTTGCCTGTGCTCCCACCAGTATCTGGGCAACACAGGAACTTTAAGTGCACCAATGCATGCAATGCAATAAACATATAACTGAAAATAAATGTCATATCATGGAGTTCGAGTCAAGGTTTCATAAATCCCCAGCAGAGTCGCCAGAAACTGTAACATGCCCGGGAGGGTACCCGCGCGCGTTAAACAGTTCGGACTCCCGAGATCTCTTTGATCTCAATGTCTCACGAGTGCAATGTGAAACATAGATGAGAGTCCAGATTTGGCAACTTTTATTGAAAATCCATTTTATTGCAATTTTGTCAAAAATGGACTGCGTCATCAGATCTCAGAGTCGCCACCTAATATTTTGGGAAATTAGGAAACCCATGACTCGGTGCCAAAGGCCACTGTTCGTCGTAACCAAGGATGCTTGGCTCGGAACCTTAGGTATGAGAGGGGAAGGTCAATAATGAGCACCCCCACTCACCCGATCAAGAGATCGGCCTCTACTAAACCATGATATGACTTTTATTTTCTTTATATGTTTATGTTTTGATTATGTTAGTAAATCCTAAAATTTACTATGTGAAGCATACAAGTATAGACTGGATCGCCTGAATTGGAACAAAACACTTCACGTTTGTTTATGAAAGATGGTTTGCTACCCGCAGGTAGGCTTTTTGCAGATTTTGCCACCCTCAGGTGGGCTTAGAAAGATGGTTTTGCCACTATCTAGTGGGCTTAAAACTCACAGTCAATGCTTTGTTCCAATCCAAATAACCCAACCTTCATCCACAGGCATTCATACAGTTTATCACTTAAGCAAATAGCCACATGGTAGGATGCTAAACATAATAAGAAAATCACACACAAATGGGATGCTAAAGCATAAAAACTTACATGTTTGACGACCCGCGAACAAGCTACAAAACAAAGGTTAGTAAAATATGCATGATCTTATATACAGGATCCTAATGCAATTCACTCATGAGATGCACTAAAGATTTGGCTTCTAGAATATGGCATATGAATCATCGCAAAACATGCTATAGCACACAGAATCATGGGATAATCATTTGAAGCATAAAGATGCGAAGTTAGCCAAATCTTATGCATGGAGCATGGATGTAAAGCAGGGATATGCATGACATGTCAAGATATATACATACACACAGTTAGGGAAAGCGATAAAAGAATGGGATAGAAAGAAGCGGGGTGGGGGAATTATTACAACACTGTAAATATTACAGATCCGAATGAGGAAGAGAGGAGAGAAAAATAAAATAAAACCTCATAACATTCAAAATAAAAATAAAATAAACAACTTCATCACTGGCACATGGATCCATATGTCTTCAATCTCTTAGGTCTGCACACATCAGCCCATGTCAATTCATCTTCAATGGAGGCCCCATCTAGGCCTCCTATCCCAAATGCCTCAACATTTATAAAAACTCCAATTTATGTCACGCCATTTATGTGATGTCATGAAGCCATGTAATAAATAAAAATCTTTTTTTTATTTTTATTTTATTACCCACACCCCTAACCATGTGAAACCCACACAAATATTTACAAAAAATCTTATGTGACCCTAAAATAAATAATTAAAAAAAAAAAAAATCTTTTTTTTTTTTTTTGTTTTTTTTATTTTATATTTTTTCATTATTATTGAGAGAGAGAGAGAGAGAGAGAGAGAGAGAGAGAGAGTGTGCTGTTAGAGAGAGAGTGAGAGAGCTAGGTGCCGTGGGTTGCATGTATGGAGAGAGAGAGAGCCGTAGGGTAGAGAGAGAGGAAGTGGGTGTGGAGTCTTAGAGAGAGAGAGAGCTGGGTTGGTGGGTCTTGGGTGTGTCGGGTCTGTTAGAGAGAGAGTGAGAGAGCTAGGTGGGTTGATGATGTGGGTTGATTGCCGAGAGAGAAGAGTGGGTTGGTGAGGGTGAGTTGCATGGGGGATGGTCTGCCGAGGTGGTGGCTTGTGGGTTGGTGGTTTAGAGAGAGGAAATGAAGTTGGTGTGCATGGGTGAGTTGGTCTGTGATGGAGGTGGAGGTAACCCGTGTGTGTGTGCATGGTGAGAGTTATGAGAGATGGTGATGAGAGAGAGATAGGCTGCTGTGTTTGTGAGGGGTGTGAGAGTGAGTGAGGTGGCTGGGTTAGCTCGGGTTGGTGTAGTGTGATCGGGGGTGGTGTGTGGCCGTGGTTGGTGTCTTGTGGGTTGGTGGTTTAGAGAGAGGAAGTGAAGTTGGTGTGCATGGGTGAGTTGGTCTGTGATGGAGGTGGAGGTAACCCGTGTGTGTGTGCATGGTGAGAGTTGTGAGAGATGGTGATGAGAGAGAGATAGGCTGCTGTGTTTGTGAGGGGTGTGAGAGTGTTAGAGAGAGAGGTGAGGGAGAGAGAGCCGTGGTGGGTTTGGTGTGGTGCATGGGAGCTGCTGTGTGCATGGTTTGGTCTCGGTGGTGGGTGCCGTGCATGGGAGCTGCTGTGTGCATGGTTGAGGGAGGTGTGTGGTGTGTGAGAGCCGTGGGCATGGTGGGGTATGTGTATGGCTGGTGATGCCGTGAGTGAGATTGAGAGGGAGAGAGAGCTGCCATGGGTTCATCCCCTTCCCTAACCCGTGTGCTGGGTTTGTGTTGAGTGAGAGGGAGAGGGAGAGTCAATCTTCATGCCTCTCTCCTCATGTGTCCTGTGTTTTCTTTTTTTGTTGCAGATGATGATCAAATCTCCTCCCTCAAATCTGAGAGAGAGAGTTCCTCCCCTCTGTAGTGTTGAGCCCCTCTTGTTTAACCCATGTCTGCCTTACATTTTTTTTCTTCTCTATCCCCCTGTATTGTGTGCTCTTCCCCTTTTTAAACCGTGTGGCCTTCTACCAAAAATCAACCGAGCTCTTCTTTTTGAAAAACCAGTGGGTCTCCTCCTTTTCCTCTCCTTCAACCATTTTCTTTTTAAAACCAATTCCACTTCACAAAAGCCTTCTCCACAATCTTTCAAAATTATATCTTCCATCAGTGCCCTCTCCACCTTTGTTTTGATTTTTAATCCTCCACCATCACCGCCCCAGAATCATCATTGTCTATTTTTTATTTTTTTTGTTTTATCTTTTTTTTTGTATTATTATTTTATATATTCAAATTTTTATTATATTTTTTTTTTCTTTTCTTTTGTTTTAAAAAAAATTATCAACTTATATAAAACACACTTAAAAGATATGCACACACCTAATTTAATACACACACATAAAATTACAAAACACTACAAATTACCAAAATATTAGTGATGGCCAAAATGGGTGAGGTTTGGGATTTAAAATTTCAATTTGATTTTTTTTGGTGAGGGTGGCCAAACTAAAATGTCCAAATCTTAGGGCCGGTCAAAATGGGGTGTCTACAGTTGCCCCTCTTTGACAGAGCTCGAAGTCATGAAATGACGTGAGTGAATGTCAAAGCCAGAAGACGACCCTTTTGACAAGGCCGTAAGACTTGGGCAATCTCACAAAATGCAATGTATGTACAAACCAGATGTAATGCAAGTGGTTGAACCCGAAGGTTGCCTACGTATCCCTTTGCAAGGAATCAAACCAGCGTAGTTCAGGGGCAGGATGCAAATGATATGCTCAAAATGCAGTTTGAAAATTGGACTTACACGCTTCGCGAAGCCCGTTTTTTTGAAAATCTTATGATCATGCAAGAGAGGAAAGACCTCAACCAAGAGAAATCGACATCCTAACACGTGTCACGCAAGAGGAGAAATGGTGGTCTAAACAGACAGGCGCACCTGCTGTTGTTAACCGATTTGCAATCCAAACGCGTCACACGCGAGAGGAGAAGGGGTGGTCTAAACAGACAGGCGCACCTGCTGTTGTTAACCGATTGGGTGGTTGGCCTTATACACCTTACACGATGCCGGGTTAAAAAAAAAAAGTCATGATTTATACAATGCAATGCAATGTCATGGAATGCTGACTATGTTTGCAACTTTCCCTATTCTCCAACAGGGTGACAGACTAGGTTGGTTCAGTCTCCAGAGTTGAGGCGCATACAAGCTATCTCAACCTATGGGGCTACCATACAGATTTCAAACCGGGGACACACCCCTGGGTATTTAAACCAGGCTTTAGTCTCGGAAATCCCGACCTTTTGCGTTCTAGGCATCGCCTTTCGAACTCTAGTTTCCACCGTCTCAGTTGATCTCCTAGGAACTCCTTACAAACACAGTCAGATGACTATTCCAGACC
>JAPPVO010006045.1:0-25731 GCA_030407325.1 Camellia japonica | reverse complement strand
CATCCATCCACCCGCCGCCAGAAGTGTCTACACCAGTTTTGGAAATCGAGCACGGCACGGAGGATGTGTTCTTGTCGGGGTTCACTTTGGCAGAGGCCCGGGTAGTGCAAAATATTATGGCTGTGAATGTAGGTGTGTACGTCAGTGCTCAATCCGTCTACCTCATGAACAAGCTACAGCACATCCCCGGGATGGGATTAGGAAGAAGCGGCAGGAAAGGAGTCGCGCAGCATTGGCCGAAGTGCCACACAACCCGCATACCTTTGGACTGGGTTATCTGCCCACCAAAGAAGACTGGGTGAGGAAAGGAAAGGAAATGGCCGGCAGAGCCAGAGCGAAGCAGGCTGGGAAGCCTTTTGAATTAATGCACAGGCCCATCCAGGGTACCCTGAACGGACGCTTCGTCCGGGAGGGGGAGGACTTTCCATTTTGCGGCTTCCCAGAGCCATGGTTAAACGCGGAGAGGAAGCGCGTACCAGGTTTCGAAATCTTCTTCAACCTGCAACTATCCGGGGATGATGTTGCCGCAGAGCAGACAGACCCAACAACTGAGGTTGAGCAGAATAAGGCAGTGGATCCTGAGGGCACAGAGCTGGAAATGGGGGTAGCACTGGCATGTCTCCTCTCTGATCCTCCGATCGACCAAGAGTGCTTGGGGAATAACTTCGTGGTTTCCATGATTGGGGATGAAACGGCTGCGAGCCGACCAGCAGCTATCTTGGATGCATCAATCGCACCCTCTCTCACTTGGCAGTACGAGGAGGGATTTTTGTCCAGCAGCACCGGGTCAGGTAGTGAGCCGGAATCTGATTCCACCGAGTCCTGTGAGTCGGAATCAGGTTCCAGCTCGACTGAGTCTGAGTCTGAGTCTGGTACTCCTGGGGATGTTAACCCGGATGCCACAGTCCTGTCCAGGTCGTCTTTTTCCTTTTCATTTGAGTCTGTTGTAACCAATGAATTGGACGATTTGGATGTACCTAATGAGAATGAACTATCTGTGGTTTCCGAGTACTTTTCTGTGCCCCTAATTTATTGCATTAATTCAGACTTTCAAAATTTTGATCAAAACGACGAGGACGAAGTTCCTCCAGTTTTACAACGTTTAATTGAGCAAGAGCAAGAGAGATTTGTTAAACCATTAATGGATGAAATCATTACCGTGAACATTGGTACTGAGGAGGACCCGCGGCTGGTCCAGATTGGGTCCACGTTGTCTTCGGAGGAACGCGAGCGCTTAGTCGCTCTATTAAAAGATTTCAAAGATGTTTTCGCGTGGTCCTACGAAGACATGCCTGGAATCGATCCTGAGATTGTACAGCATCGGATCCCCCTTGACCCCGAGGCCCGACCTGTCAAGCAGAAACTCAGAAGGATCCGCCCGGATTGGGCTCTTAAGATCAAGGAAGAGGTCACCAAGCAAATCAACGCAGGCTTCCTGCTGGTATCTGAATATCCGACTTGGTTGGCCAACATTGTTCCGGTGCCGAAGAAAGATGGCAGGATCCGGGTGTGTGTAGACTTCAGGGATTTGAACAGAGCCAGTCCGAAGGACGACTTTCCTTTACCGCACATCGATGAATTGGTAGATTTCACAGCAGGGCATGCATTGCTCTCATTCATGGATGGCTTCTCAGGATACAACCAGATAGTGATGGCACCAGAAGACAGGGAAAAGACTGCATTCACCACCCCGTGGGGGACATACTGCTACCGGGTAATGCCGTTTGGATTGAAGAACGCTGGAGCTACTTATCAACGGGCCGCGACCACAATACTACATGATATGATCCACAAAGAGGTTGAGGTGTATGTGGACGACATGATTGTCAAGTCCAAAGAAAGAGAGGGCCACTACACCGCCTTGCACAAGTTTTTTCAAAGGATCAGGGAATTCCGGTTGCGGCTAAACCCTCAGAAATGTACATTTGGTGTTACAGCGGGGAAAATGCTGGGGTTTCTGATTACACAAAGAGGCATCGAGGTCGATCCTTCTAAAATCAAGGCCATCCTAGAAATGCCACCACCAAGGACTGAAAAGGAGGTGCGAGGCTTTCTGGGTAAAGTGCAATTCATAAGACGGTTTATTTCAAAATTAACCTTGACTTGTGAACCACTTTTTGGCCTCCTCAAGAAAGGAAAGAAGTTCCAATGGGACGGCCGATGTCAAGCTGCATTTGAACAGATCAAAGAATATCTACAGAACCCACCCGTTTTATCACCACCAGAACCGGGGAAACCGTTGATTTTGTATCTGTCAGTAACTGAAACTACGATGGGCTGCATGCTTGCACAAGAATCAGAAGATAAGGTGGAGAAAGCCATCTACTATTTGAGCAAAAAGATGCTAGAATATGAGACCCGATATACACCGCTGGAAAAGGCTTGCTTAGCTCTGGTATGGGCTACCAGGAAGCTGCGGCACTACCTGTTAGCTCACTCTGTAATGTTGGTTTCACGACTTGATCACATCAAATATCTCTTCGAGAAACCAGCGCTTACGGGTAGGCTAGCTCGTTGGTTGCTGTTGCTCTCCGAATTTGATCTTACGTACGTGACGCGCAAGTCAGTGAAAGGAAGAGCAGTGGCAGAGTTCCTTGCCGACCACCCGGTTGAGGGGATGAAGCAGTTGAGTACCTGTTCCCGGATGAATCAATTTTGCATATCGACGATGAAGCCTGGACGATGTACTTTGACGGAGCGTCAAATCAACATGGGTATGGGATAGGAGTGTTGCTGATAGCACCCAATGATTCCCGTATCCCTCTCGCCTTCAAACTCCGATTCAAAGTCTCAAACAATGAAGCAGAATACGAGGCGTGTATCGCTGGTTTAGAAGCAGCCCTGGAACTAGGGGCAAGACGGTTGGACGTCATTGGGGATTCGAACCTTGTTGTGTCTCAAGCTAAAGGAGACTGGAAAGTGAAAGAGGAAAAGATGATGATATATCACCAGACCTTGGATTTGCTAATTCCTCGGTTTGAGAAGCTAAGTTTTACTCATCTACTAAGAGAGAACAACAGGTTCGCAGATTCTTTAGCAACTCTATCATCTATGATAGACATCCCGTGTGGAGTCCGAATGCGTCCAGTCATCATTGACCAGAAATTTGCACCTGCCTATGAGTCGATTGCAGCCATAGATGAAGTTCAGGATGAACACCCCTGGTATTACGACATCTGGAACTTCTTGGAGAAAGAAGCATATCCGCTAGGGGTAAATGCCAAAGACAAGAGGGCAATCAGGAGAATGGCAGTTCAGTTCATCATCTGCGGAGGTAAACTGTATAAACGGGGTCATCTAGGAATGCATAAACTGTGCGTTGATGCCGAAGAGTCAAAGCGTCTGATGGAAGCCATCCACGGAGGTGAATGTGGTGCACACATGAATGGGGTAATGTTGGCACGGAAGATCCTTAGACAAGGTTATTACTGGTCCACCATGGAGGAGGATTGTATTGGTTTCGTCCGGCGATGCCACAAATGTAAAATTCATGCAAATCGCATGAACATCCCGCCGTCAAAGCTGTACAACATGACTTTGCCATGGCCGTTTTCTGTCTGGGGAATTGATGTAATTGGAGCTGTTACGCCAAAGGGGTCGAATGGGCATGAGTTCATCTTGGTAGCGATAGATTATTTCACAAAGTGGGTTGAGGCCCAATCTTATGCGGTGTTGAAGGCTTCGCATGTAGCAAAATTTATCAGAAACAACATTATCTGTCGTTACGGAGTCCCAAATGAAATCGTTTCAGACAATGGTTCCCACTTCAAGAAGGAGGTGATTGATTTGTTGGAGAAATACAATGTGGCTTTTCATAAGTCATCTACCTACCGGCCGCAAACTAATGGAGCAGTTGAGGCCGCCAACAAGAATATCAAGCGCATACTACAGAAGATGGTGGAAACCTACCGGGACTGGCCAGATAAGCTGCCGTTCGCCCTGTGGGGCTACAGGACTTCAATCAGAACTTCTACTGGGGCGACTCCGTACTCCTTGGTTTATGGGATGGAGGCCGTTCTGCCTATTGAGATTGAGGTCCCGTCATTACGAGTATTGGCTGAGTGCCAGATAGCCGAAGCGGATTGGCAGCAAACAGATTTGAGGAACTCATGCTTTTCGATGAAAGAAGGCTGAAGCACTGTACCACGTCCAAAGTTATCAATGCAGAATCGCCCGGGCTTTTAACAAGAAGGTTAAGTCCAGGAATTTGAAAGAAGGAGATTTGGTACTCAAAGACAAGCGAGCCCCCATCCACGACCCAAGGGGCAAGTTCAGACCCAATTGGACTGGTCCCTACATCATCAAGTCAATCTGGTCAGGTGGAGCTGTGGTTCTGATGGATCTAGATGGCTTAGAGTTTTCTCAACCGATCAACATGGACAAGTTGAAGAATACTACCCTTGAGAGGCTCGCTAGGCCGAAAACCCGAAGGGCGACCTAGGCAAAATTCAGAGCATATAAAATTTGAAATTATAAAAACTGAGCTCGCAAGGTTGAAAACCCGCAAAGGGCGGCCTTGGCAAAAGTTAGAGCGCAAAAGGAGAGTGAAAATACTCGAGCGAACCTAAGCCTGAACTACGTAAGGCTTGATTCCCATCTTTGGGATACGTAGGCAGCTTCATCTTGAAGTTCAGCCACCAATTTTTCCCGATCAACTTTGTCCATTTGATCATCTCAGTCATCTCTATTCATCAGCATTTATCGTGATCTCCGGTACAGTGTTATTCAGACTAGGGGACTTTCCGTTGCAATGAAGTGTTGCGCACCATCCAGACTAGGGGCAACTTTCCGTTGCTATGAATCGCGAGGCACTTTTCAAACTAGGGGCAACTTTCCAGTTGCTAGGATCCGGGGTTGTGCATCTCAGTGACAGATCTCAGGCGTGTCCAGTTCTGATCCATATCAAAAATAGTTTTGAAAAGTTTTAATAAAAGCTGACTTTGTTCAAATTAATCTTTTCACAACTAAGACCATTTTTGGACCAAAAACGGAGAATTTTCAGTACCATAACCTTCAATTTCATTGATTTCACAACAGAGTTCTCTCGCTCTTGCATACAATTGAAGTTACTTTTTATTACACTCATAACGAAAACTTGAAAGTACTAATAAAGCAATAAATCTGGGGCATAGTCAAGTCAGGTGTCCCTGCGCCCCCTTCCAGAGCTGGTTGAAGTCTCCGATGCCAATCTAGGCCCAATCTGTGCTTCTTCATTAAGCCAATCCCAGCACTCGTCAGATAAAGTGCAACTAAAAGTAAGGGCAGGGGCCAGGAGCTCTCTAACTCTCCATGCTGCGGCCTGTCGAGCCAGTTGTGCGCCTCGAACTGGAAATGTAGCCGGGTACTCTATCCCCTCTGGTGGGCAAGTCTGATCATGACCAAACTGGCGCCGAATACGGAATGGGAAATAGAATACGCAGTGAGTCAAGCCAATCAATCGAATCCCGACTTGCCGAGACATGCTGTAGCTCATTGCCGGGAGATTGAGCCAAGGGCAGTGCCACGCAATGCGATTTGCCGACAAATTGCACATCCATTCAAACCACCATCCCTCATCAAGGGCGTCGACTAGGCGTTGTCGAAAGAAGTAACCGCGGGCTGAGTAAGCAGGGCAAGAGTCCACAACTTGCAATTTGTCCATCAACCATATCTGGAGAGGGATGAAAAATGAGAGAATAAAGAATAGAGAGATGTGCGATGAGAGAAAAGTGAGATGAGGGCTTTGTGAGAAAAATCGAGCCCGAGGGCCGAGTGATGTGAGCAAATATATATGTGAGATCGGGCGGGAAACATTACCTGCAGCAGTAGTGGACTCCCTGCAAACCTGGTTGTCTCCCGACAGTGGAAAGCATCCAAGCCCATTAGTGTCTCGGCCAGAGTCATGGCAACGCAACTCTTTCCCTCTTTCAAGCCTTGAGCAACTTCGATCAGACGGGTGCCGGACCCTCCGAAGCTCGAGGCAAACAGAAAATGAGATAACAGGCACAAACAGAGAGCATGTCGTCGGAAGCCTTGCCAATGATGGTCGCCGCGATCACCAGCATCGGAGAATCGGTAAATCAAGCTTGGGATATCCAACATTCCGTTACCAATCAGGGATCGAGCGTCGTGTGCGTTGAGTCCGCACATCCGCCCTAGGGTTTGGGCATAACCAAAATTGAGTTGGGGCAAGATTTCCTCACCTCGCTCGGATTCTATCAAGACTTGAAAATCTTCAAAAGTAGGACATACCTCTTGTCCGCCGAAGCTAAAGACATGCATCACCGGGTTCCAAAACCTTGCCGCGGCATAGAGGAAAGGAAGATGTAGCGGAGTCCGGCCCAACGTGAATAGTGCATTTAAGCCGAAACCCCGGAAGTTCAACTTTTTCGAGCCGTCTAGAGAAGAAATCCAAGACGTGAGATTTTCTGCGAGAAATGCCTCCATTTTTTGTGAGAAACGGTGATGAAATGAATAAGTTCCAAGGTTGGGGCTTTTATAGGGGGGTAAAACACTATTCAAAGGACACGTGTCAAATTTCTGGGGGTTGCGGGAGAGGTGGCCGGCCGGCCATCTATCCTAGTAGGCCGGCCACCCTCTAGTCTTCAGATGCAAAATGTGTTCGGCCCCGCATTGGTCCTGTTTTGTCCTCCGGAAGGAAGTTTGAAGCACTTCTATGCATCGGGGATGTCGAAGGCCTCCATTTCTTTCGGTTTCGGATGCGTTCCATCATCCAGATCGTCCGTCCGAAGTGCGCTTTGTTGTATTTTTGCTTATCGAGTTGTTGCTTTGTTTATCGAGTTGTAAGTTTTGTCGAGCTGTCGCATTTTGTGTTTTGAGTTGTTACTTTTTGTTTATGCAATTTTATTGAGTCTTGTTTATCGAGTCGTTAACATTGTTGTACTTTGCTTATCGAGTTGTAAACTTGCTAAGATTCTGTTATTTCTTAGTGAGCCGAGTTTTTGATTTGTTGCGTCGGTTCATTACCTGACCCGGTAAATACACAAGGCACATTTTCATTCAATTCCATTTTGTGCAAAATGATGCGATGCGATGCTAAGAGTTTCAAATACAAATATCTTTTCAAAAGCTGTTTCATTCCATCATGTTTTACAGCAAAGTAAAGGTACAGGTTTTACAAGAAATAAAACTGCCTAACCATATGCAAAGTGCTACAAACTACTAGAAAAAAAAGTAAAATAAAGCAGGAAAGAGCATCAATATTCTCGGGAACGGGAATGAGGAGGCCCTCTCATCCTCTTCTGCGGGACAACCTCTGCACTATCATCACCATCCGGGTCGGAGCTGTCATCCTCGGGATCCCCCTCAGCCTCGTCTCTACTCCCGGAACCAAGACTGGAGCCTTCCTCCCCAGCAGATGTCTCTGACTCACGATCTGTGACCTCCTCCTCGTCATCGGGATCCACAACATGTGCCCTACGTCTGCGAGACGACCCCGCTCCTCGAGCTCCTCGGAAAGGCCTAGATGGCCCTGCTCCTCGAGAAGGCCTGGATGGCCCAGCTCCTCGAAAAGGCCCAGATGGCCCAGCACCTCGACCTCTCTGAGAAGGCCCGGGTGGTCCGGCCCGCGGCGGTGCATATACAGGAGGCATCTGAAAGTAAAAAGTTCAAATACATCAGTTCAAACATGAGGAGTAGATGCAAGTACAATATGCGAGTGGGGTGTGTGTCAGATGTGCTCTACACAGCCTATCAATACAGCAGAGTGTGCAAAACCGGTATGTCATCAGAAATATGCTAAATACAGGAAAGGTGGATGGTACCTCCACGCCCATGATGGCCATCTGTGCCTCCCTCCGTAGGATCATGCCCTCGAATGTGGCCAGCATCCCGAGCAGCTCGTCCGTGTACTCAACGGAGGCTGTAAATACAAATGCAAAACTATCAGTGAGAGAATGAATGTCCAAGTATCTGACTGATCAATCAAAGTTGTAAAACATACCGGTGGTGAGTCAGGGTCTCTGACATATCTGTGGTCAGGAAGAGGAGGCTCAATGGGACCTGGTAAGGAGTCCCGAACCGCCAACTAGTCAACTCGGTCGGCATGTCTGGCCACCCAGGATGATGAAGAGTCGGAGGAATCGAACTACCTCTACCCCTAGATGCACCAGCCCTGCTGGAGGAGGGGATACCCGTAGTACGGGCATGACTCGAAGATGGTACATCAGTAGGCCTCAATGGCGGAGCACGCACTCCTGTCAAGGGGGCATTAGATAAATACGACGATAGGTGGCGTAGTCCCCATCCATGAGATATAACAAAGCATCGGTGCCCTGCATGGCACTAATGACCTCCTGGGTAGATAATTTATCGGCAGTCCGCATAGTGGCTGGAGGTACAGCAGGAGGGTCCTGAGAATCGTACCCCCACACCTGACGCAGGAAGCGTTCCCCCAGGAACCATGCCCTGCCAACTGGTCCTTCGAGCAGGAACCTATACTGGGAATTACTCGATCCTCCGGGATACTGATGTCGAAGACCATCACCAAAGACTGCCCAGGGCTGCCAAGTAATCTGCGGATAACCAGTGCATAAATCGATCAGAAATCAGAAATACACAGGGCAGATCAAAGATGAAAATGAAAAGAACTGAGAGTTCGGAAATACCTCTGTCGTCCGCACAGTATCGAAATACTGTCGCAGGTAGAAGAGAGTCTCTCGAGGTCTCGCTCGGTGCTCGCCCTCGAATACTAATGAAAACGGGGTCATAAGGACACCAGCCACCTCCATCTTCGGAGCTAATGTGGGAAAGTATACATACACCCATAGCTGAGAAAAGCAGTGCAGAATATGAATACAAAGTGCTAAAGGCAGAATACAGAGTGTAAAGTGCGCCGTGTGTGCAATGAACAAGTAATGAGGAGCAGAAATGTAAATCAAGAGGACAGAACGTACCTCCCAGGCTCTCCAATAGCCGTCGAGTAAGTCTCCCCGCCCGCGAGAGGCCGCACTCATGTAACAATAAAGGGTAGCTAGGCCAGCGCCACCCCAGTCATATCGACTGACCTGTGATAGGTCCACTAGGGCACTCAGAAGATATAACCCAACAGTGTTCCCCCTATCGGCAAACAGAGTGGTGCCAAAGAGGAACATAAGGAAGCCTCGGGCGTACTGCTCCGCCTCCTCAGGAGACTCAAGCTCCATCCCTGGCCTTCGAAAATGGGAAGAGAACCAGGTGTACCGGACTCTCCCGGAAGCTCTGTCTACAGGTGGGCGAGCCCCCAACAGATGTATCCATGCAGCCTCCCACTCGCCCATATCCTCATCATAAGGAATGGGCCAACCGCCTATGTCTAGGCCGGTGAGCACAGCGAAGTCTAGCGGGGTCATGGTCAGGTCCCCGGTGGCAGAAAAGTGAAAGGAACTGGTGGTGTCCCACCATCTCTCCACCAAAGCAGCTAACAATGTCCTGCTGGCAGGGCAACGTGCTAATCCCATGCAGAATGCCCCGAACCCCGCTAGATCGACCAGATCCCGGACAGCCTCTGGAAGCTCAGCGTACCAGTCTCTCGCGGCAGTAGAGCCATATCCTCGTACAGCACGAGAGCCAACCTGCATTCAGAAAGAATACATGCGTTCAGTCCACAATAAAATGCAAGTCGTATGCAAGTAACAAGCTGTGTGCAAATGAAATGAAGTAGCTGTGTGCAAACTGAAATGAAGAAGCTGTGTGCAAATGAAATGAAGTAGCTGTGTGCAAACTGAAATGAAGAAGCTGTGTGCAACTGAAATGAAGTAGCTGTGTGCAAACTGAAATGAAGAAGCTGTGTGCAAATGAAACGAAGTAACTATGTGCTAATGAATCTTAATCAGTGTGGGCTGTGTTCACTTCAAATCTGGGCTGCGTGTTCAGTAAATTTGGTATTTGGGCTGCGTGTTCAAATTTCAAAAAAATTAGTGGGCTGTGTGTTCGCTTCATATCTGGGCTGCGTGTTCAGTAAATTGGTATTTGGGCTACGTGTTCAAATTTCAGAAAAATTAGTGGGCTGTGTGTTCGCTTCATATCTGGGCTGCGTGTTCAGTAAATTTGGTATTTGGGCTGCGTGTTCAAATTTCAGAAAAATTAGTGGGCTGTGTGTTCGCTTCAAATCTGGGCTGCGTGTTCAGTAAATTTGGTATTTGGGCTGCGTGTTCAAATTTCAGAAAAATTAGTGGGCTATGTGTTCGCTTCATATCTGGGCTGCGTGTTCAGTAAATTTGGTATTTGGGCTGCGTGTTCAAATTTCAGAAAAATTAGTGGGCTATGTGTTCGCTTCATATCTGGGCTGCATGTTCAGTAAATTTGGTATTTGGGCTGCGTGTTCAAATTTCAGAAAAATTAGTGGGCTGTGTGTTCGCTTCATATCTGGGCTGCGTGTTCAGTAAATTTGGTATTTGGGCTGCGTGTTCAAATTTCAGAAAAATTAGTGGGCTGTGTGTTCGCTTCAAATCTGAGCTGCGTGTTCAGTAAATTTGGTATTTGGGCTGCGTGTTCAAATTTCAGAAAAATTAGTGGGCTGTGTGTTCGCTTCATATCTGGGCTGCGTGTTCAGTAAATTTGGTATTTGGGCTGCGTGTTCAAATTTCAGAAAAATTAGTGGGCTGTGTGTTCGCTTCAAATCTGAGCTGCGTGTTCAGTAAATTTGGTATTTGGGCTGCGTGTTCAAATTTCAGAAAAATTAGTGGGCTGTGTGTTCACTTCAAATCTGGGCTGCGTGTTCAGTAAATTTGGTATTTGGGCTGCGTGTTCAAATTTCAGAAAAATTAGTGGGCTGTGTGTTCGCTTCATATTTGGGCTGCGTGTTCAGTAAATTTGGTATTTGGGCTGCGTGTTCAAATTTCAGAAAAATTAGTGGGCTGTGTGTTCACTTCAAATCTGGGCTGCGTGTTCAGTAAATTTGGTATTTGGGCTGCGTGTTCAAATTTCAGAAAAAGTAGTGGGCTGTGTGTTCGCTTCATATCTGGGCTTCGTGTTCAGTAAATTTGGTATTTGGGCTGCGTGTTCAAATTTCAGAAAAATTAGTGGGCTGTGTGTTCGCTTCAAATCTGAGCTGCGTGTTCAGTAAATTTGGTATTTGGGCTGCGTGTTCAAATTTCAGAAAAATTAGTGAGCTGTGTGTTTGCTTCACATCTGGGCTGCGTGTTCAGTAAATTTGGTATTTGGGCTGCGTGTTCAAATTTCAGAAAAATTAGTGGGCTGTGTGTTCGCTTCACATCTGGGCTGCGTGTTCAGTAAATTTGTGTTTTGGGCTGTGTGTTCAAATTTCAGAAAATTTTTGGACTGCGTGTTCAGAAAATCAGAGTTTAGGGCTGTGTGTTCTACTCTTAATCAGTGTGAGCTGTGTGTTCACCATCAACTTGGACTGTGTGTTCAGAAAATCAGTGTTTCGGGCTGTGTGTTCGACAAATCAGTACTTGAGCCGTGTGTTCGATTCTTAACTACTGTGTACCGTGTGTTTACAATTAATCAATGAGCCTAGTGTTCAGAAATTCAAGTGTTTAAACTACGTGTTCAGAATGCAGGCAAAGTACTATGTCATAAGCTAAAATTGTGTGTTCAAACATGGCAAAGCTACAAAATGCACGAAAAATGCAGAAAATAAAGTGAAATACCTCTCGTGCCTCGTGAGAGAGATGCTGCTCCGGCTCTCACAGAAGCAAATCCCCGGGTGCCCGGTCGTTGAACTCAGTGAAACGACGAAAGACGGCCCGCGGAAGCCTATGTACCGGTGGGACGTATCTCCCGGGAATGAAGGGACGGACTCTCGGGGGCAATGTCATGATATCAAAATCGTCCCCGGCGCCTGGAGGACCTCCACCGTGAGGAAAATCACCCGCCATTTTGAAAAATCTGCAAAATGAGCAAAAATGAGCCAAAATTGGAAAAAGTCAACAAAAGTCAACTCCCGAGAAAATATTCCAAATATTGAGACAAACTTACCTCAAGTGGTGAAAATGAGAAAAGAAGCCCCGAAATCAAAATATAGTCGGCTTAAAGTGCTTAAAACTGAAAGATTTCGTGAAAACAACTTGCGTGGGAGACTGAAAAGCGCGTATAAAGTACAGATCTGAAGGAGAAAATGGCTTAGGGAGCAAGAGGAGGAAGTTTTGCAGCTGTGGGTGTGATTTCGGATTGAATGGGTGAGTGTATATATAGAAATAAGGCAAAAGACCAAAATGCCCCTACTTTTAGACAGGTGGCCAGCCGGCCACCTTTTCTAGCTGGCCGGCCATCTACTTTTTTGCCCCTGGCCGGAGACCTCCCTTTGGGCAGCCACCTGGTCGGCCATGTTCCCTACCTCCCCACCTAGCTCCCTGCAAATTTTGAGGAAGATCGGAGTTCCCGGGACCTGAAAAAGTTCAAGAAAAGTGCACTTTCTGGCGCGAAATTGCCCCGCCGGAACTTCAGCTGCAATTTCTGACATGTGTCTCATCATTACTCATCAAAATCAAGGTGTATCCTTTTTAAACATATTGTAACCTCTTCGGGAGGCGAATCCGAGGCCGCGATCAAGTTGCCTTCACCGAAATGCGCGTTTTCTTACTCGTTGTTTTGCAACAAACGGGCATCCTGATTCGTGCTCATTTTGCATTGTTTTGCATATAACTTGCGTACTCATGAACATTTTTGCATTGTCATGCATGATTTCTTGGTGTACCATACCTCTGTGCTTGAGCAGGCGTTGCCACGCACATTCCTTTCTTGCATTGCGATGCATTCACTCGCCGACACTGCGTGTGTCAAACTTTTGGAACCACAGGAATCACATTGAATATATGTTGTTAGCATATTATTCTTGTTGAATTTCTCTCTTTTGCAGGCACGATATTGTATGTACAGTTCATTTGAGGCTGGTGCGACCAGACGAATCGCGCAGGTATCGTATCTTCTCCGTGTGAGACGCGACAAGAATTGAATAATTCTCTGCATTCCTAACTGCATGAAATGTAGTTGTTACTTTGCATTCTTGCTTAAAACTGTTGCATCTATTTGCGAATACTTGCCTCATTACAGCTTGCTGCATTTGCATGATCATTTGGCTCTGTGCATGTCGCTTTGCATTTTGCCCCCCCTGCCTGCGGGCACATATCTCTGTTTATCTTGTATGATTGTCTAAGTCTTCGGCCTTGTCAAAAATGGGTCGTCTCTGGGCTTTGACATTCACTCCCGTCATTTGTGACTTCCGAGTTCTGTCAAAGAGGGGCAACTGTAGACACTCCATTTTTGACCGACCTTAAGACTCAGACGTCACCGATTGAGCGCTCGGTGATGTTGCATTTTGTGCTCGTTCAGAAGTCTCAGAGTCGCGGTCGTGCGCCCTGCCTCCGGACTTCCGAACCCTCTTCTGTGCCTTGCCTCGGTTTGCGAACTAGACTCGGTTTTCTCTGTTTTCTTTCCTAAGAGGAGGGAGAGGTCCCGTAGACCATCTCTCAGTGGCCGTGGGCTACATTTCGTGGCCGTAGGCCATTTTGCCCATTTCGGAGCCCGGTTCCCGGTTTTCGGAGCCGTCAGGCCGTGTGCCTCGGTTCGGGACCACCCAACCATCTCCGATTCCTCCGGTTTTTGGCATACATCTTATTTACTCCCTAACGAGGGACACTGGGGTCTTAGTTACCCACTTCGTGGCCAAACACCACTTTCGGTGCTTAACAGCCTATTTTCGGGCCCCGAACCTCGCGGTTTGGCCCCCGAGCATTTGTTTCGCATCGGTTTTTGTTCATTGTTGGCAGGTACTTCTGTTTTATCATAACGAGGGACACTGGGGTCTTAGATACCCACTTCGTGGCCGAATGCCACTTTCGGTGCTTAACAGCCTATTTCTGGGCCCCGAACCTCGCGGTTTGGCCCCCGAGCATTCGTTTTGCATCGGTTTTTGTTCATTTTTGGCAGGTACCTCTGTTTTATCATAAGGAAGCTCACTGGAGGGTGGGAGGCCAGCAATTGTCTCAGCAACCAGTTATGCTCCTCCGGCGCCCCCCGGCGCCCGTTTTTCTCATTTCCGGGCTAATGTTGAACACCCTAGGGCCATTTTCTTCGAGCCAAAACCACATATTCGTGTTGTACACACATGGGAGGACACTAAAAACATATGGCCGGCCAGTAATTCTCACTTCCATTTTTGAGCCTCTCCTAAAAGTGGATTGTTGTTTCTCTTGGTTCAGAGTTGCCAATTTCCAACCATAGGGTCTTGTTGTACACACATGGGAGGACACCAACCTTTGGTGGCCGGCTAGTAATTTTCACTTTCCATTTTTGCCCCTAGCCGGCCGGCCATGGTGGGTAGCCGGCCGGCCACCTCCAATAAAGGTGGCTAGCTGGCCAGCTTCCTTGGGGTGTGTGCATCCCAGCTGTGCATCGAATTTCCCCCAAAAATATCTCTCCGGGGGAACCCCTTTGGAGGGAAATATAGAGCTCATTTCCCTCCATTCCAAGAAGAACTCTCTCTCCCTCTCTTGCACACATTAGTGTCCTCCTACCTCAAGAGAAGAAGCTCCAAGTGTTGATTGGAGCATACATAGACATACAACTCCATTTTCTTCAAATTTGGAGGCCATTTCTTCATCATCTTCAAGCTCTTCACCACTCACCACTCCATTCCAGCAGCAAAGGAAGGGATTCCAGCAGCTAAGAGGCAACAAATTTGGTCCAAGAAGCAACCAAGGTCTTGATCTTCAAGGGTAAGTACACTTCACCCTCTTTTGAGCCCATTTTTGCTTCATTTCTTAAGCCTATTTGCTTATTGTTTTGAGCTCCGACCTTCATTCTATTTTGAGCCATTCTTCATATTTGTTCAAGGGCTCAACCCTGTTTGAGCCCTCCATCTTGCACTTGTTTCAATATCCTCTTATATGTCATTATTTTGCACTGAATATTTGGCCTATGTGTGATCTGATTTGGAGCATCTCATGAACTGATATTGTGCTTATTTTGCGCCCCTATTCAACATTGAAGAAGGGCTCAACCTTGTTTTCATGCTCCATATGCCACTTGCTTTGAATCCATGTTTTACCCTTATTTTTGCATGCTTTTTCTAGCTTATTAGTGATCTGTTTTCGAGCATAATGTAAACTGTGAGAGGGCCTATTTTGAGCCCCTCTTCAACATTGAAGAAGGGATCAATCCTGTTTGGCCTCTCTATCATGCACTTGCTTCATAATCTCTCATATTTACCGTAAATTCGCATGATTTGTTTGACCTTCATGTAGTCTGTTTTGGAGCATTCCATGAACTATGAGTAGGATTATTTTATGTCCCTCTACAACATTGTAGAAGGGATCAACCTTGTTGGGGGTCTCCATGTTGTGCTTATCTTTATATCCCTCTTTGGCCCCATTTTTGAATGCTTTGTTAAGCCTATCTAGCTTCTGTTTTCGGCCATCATCAGGCCTGGAAAGAGTCATATTTTGATCTTCTTGTCATGTTTTGTTAAGGGTCCAAGGCTGTTTGATGAGTGTAAGGCATACCTCATGTTCTAGCCTTTGTTGGCTTCATTCTTGCATGGCATTTTTAGCAAGTTTTCACACTGATTTGAGGGATGTCATCTACTGTAAATGTGCATATTTTTGATCCCTCATCAGTGTTGTAGAAGGAAATTTTTCAGTTTGAGCATTCCATGTATCACTTGTTTCAATACCCCTCTCTCGGCCCCCATTTTTGCATGCCATTGTTGTCCTATCTATGCTTATTATTTCGCCATGTTATGTACTGAAAAAAGTGCTATTTTGGGGCTGCCTAGCTACTGTTTTACATGTCATGTACCAATTTTGCATGTTTAGCATGGCTGTAGGCCATTTCGGGTGCTTAATATCGCATTTCAGGATCATTCCGTGCATTTGGTGTCATTTCCCCCACCTTTCGGGACTGTTTTGCATCATTTATGAGTGCTGAAATTCCATTTGCATGTTTGCATATCATTTTCTATGTCATTTCATGCTTTAATCCATCGCCTCGGTATGCGTGCCCGTGTGCGCGCATTTCGAGGCACATCATTTTCATCTATCGGCATCTTATGTGAGTGTAGCTGAGGCTCACTCATGTTAGTATAAGTCCATTTTGCATTCGGTATGCCATTTTAGTCTCATTGCATTGCGTGTACCATCGCCTCGGTTTGCGTGCCCGTGTGCGCGCATTTCGAGGCACATTATTTTCATCCGACGGCATCTTATGTGAGTGTAGCTGAGGTTCACTCATGTTAGTATAAGTCCACTTTGCATTCTGTATCTCAGTTTAGTCTCATTGCATTCCGTGTGCCATTTTCTCGGTTTGCGTGCCTGTGGGCACGCATTTCGAGACATCTCGTTTTAGTCTCATTGTATATCACATTTCATGCCTTTATGACATTGCCTCGGTTTGCGTGCCCGTGCGTACGCATTTCGAGGCACTTCACTTTTATCCGACGGCCTCTTATGTGAGTGTGGCTGAGGTCCACTCGTGTTAGTGTAAGTCCAAATTGCATTGCGTATGCCATTTCATGCCTTAGGATCATCGCCTCGGTTTGCGTACCCGCATGCACGCATTTCGAGGCATCTCATTTTCATAGCATTGTGCATGTTAGGATTGCATATTAGCTACATTTCATGCATGTCATGCATATTGCATCGTGTTTGGGATAGGAGTTAGCCCGGGCGCGGGAAACGAGGTGCGTTTCGTACTCCGAGTGACGGAACGGGTCTCAATTCCCAAGTCACCGACACTCCGGATCACCCATGATGGAGTTAGGTTTTGTTGTAGCATTCATCTGCATTCATCCTATATTGAGTTGTGCAATCCGATTCCTCGGCCATCATGCATCGATATGCGTGATTGGTGGCACGAGGATCGAGGCATGCATATATTTGTGAAATACATTGCTATGCCCCTTTCCTGCTCTCTGTCGCAGCAAAGTCAAGAATCAGCAACTTTTCAGAGTCTGGCACGCATTTCGAGAAACATTGCAAACAGAGGCGAATTGGGGCATCCCAGTGGATTTCCGCGCAAGAAAGCCCAGCATACATCATTTCATTATCCGGAGCGGAGTCAAGGCAGCCCCCTGGCTTGCATGCCAGTTTACAGCTTTCTTAGTTTAATTTGATAATTAATTAGAAATTTGTATATTATTCGGACTGTATATTCGGACTGTATTATTCTTTCATTTCGGACTGTATTATTATTTATTCGGACCCTCTGTGCGAGGGCATAATTGTAATAAGTGTGGGTGAGTGTGATGTATGTCTTCCAACCCCACGTCTTTCTTCCCTTTTATTTACCCGCTTACGATGGTTAGATATAGGGCATATTTCAATTAGTATACAGTATGACAGCATGTTTGCATCATTCATCTGTTTTGCACGCACCGGGCTCGGCACATCATACAAACTGCATTTGTATTTCAATTCCAAGTTGAGTACGTGTTAGCTGTCGCATCTCACATGCCATGTTTAGAATAGCCGAGCCTGCTATAATTTGCATCTTTGCATGTGTTGCATTAGGCAATTCTGTATATCTAGGATCATACATGGATTTCTAACGAGCTTCTGTTTTGGCTTGGAGTACTCGGTGAGTTTTATGCTTTAGCATCCTTGCATGCGTGTGAGTGACTGCCATGAGAAACATGCTTACCATGAGGCTATGTGCTTATGTGATATAACTGCCTTGAATGCCTGTGGGTGGAGGTTGAGTTACTTGAAGTGGAACAAATCATTGACTGTTTGTTTTAAGCCCACTAGATAGTGGCAAACTCATATTTTTCTAAGCCCACCCGAGGGTGGCAAATCCGCGTCTTAGCCTACTTGCGAGTAGCACCATCAAACCATTTTCAAACAAACAAACATGAAATGTTTTGTTCCAATTCAGGCGACCCAGTCTATACTTGTTTGCTGCGAGCATCACATAGTAACCTAGGCTAATAACCGGAATAAGAACATACAATGTTTTCAAAAACAGATATCATGGTTAGTAGAGGCCAGTCTTTGACCGGGCGAGCGGGGGTGCTCACGAAGTGACCTTCCCCAATCGTACCCAAGTTCCCGAGCTGAGGCAACTTTGGTGATGACGGACACGTGGCCTTTGGCACCGAGTCAGGGTTTCCTAAATTTCCCATTTTTAAAAAAAATATTTAGGTGGCGACTCTGTATCTGGCGAAGCAGTCCATGTTTGGCACTTCTTTTCAAAAAATCTGTTTTTCTCAAAAACGATTTGTCGGATTTGGACTCTTTGGTTCAAGATTAAGAACCGTGACATTTGAGTCCTTCGAACTGTAGTGACCCAATATCGAACCAGAACGGGGTTCCCCTCGGGATGCGTTCGGGGACGTCTACAGCTGCCAATGGAAAGCACAATGCATTTCTGAAAATCCCTCAATCTTTGGCTAACCAATTTCCAGCGCACGTGCAGATCACCTTGCTCCACTGGAAAAGTGCCCCTTAAATTCCAACACACTCAAACACGTCTTTACTAGGAAAGAGACAAAGGCTCAAGCAGTAAACCTAAGAAAAATGTTGACACTTACCCCATATATATAGCAACAAGTTTGCCTAGCTTTTCCACCAACACCAAGGTATTTTCTGTTGCAAAATACAGTTCCTGTGCTTTATCTTCTAGCTCCTTAAGATGAGTGTCGCCATATCTATCAACAATAACAACCTCCATTGATGCATCACTGGGTTCAACAGCTTTAAGTGCCATCAGAGATGGTATCCGTTTACCTTCTTCCAAGTCATTGCACATCACCCAGAGATACGGATTCATTCCCAAAATGTTGTAGAATCCATCTGAGATCTTATCAGTATATGACAAGCAACCATTAACCTGAAAAGTGGAGCATTTATTGATTAGGCAAAGATAAATGCAAGTAAACAGCATACTCCTTAACTAAAATGACCCATAAACCAAATTTTTGGCCAGCGATGCCCAAGCTTAGCTTCAACTACAATCAAGGATGGATCTAGGGGGTGTGTGGAGGGGGTGACTGCACCCCAAAAATTTAAAACGTATCGTATATTATACTAAAATTTTTAAAATAATTAAAATTTATAAGGATTAGGAACTCTAAACATACTTTCGCATCCCATTTCATATTGATAATCTTGGATTTGCCCCTAACTATGGAAAATCATGATATTCTAATAGACTAGCACATCATTAAGGTTGAAAAATGAATAGATATTGTAAATTTTAATAGATTAGCACATAATTAAGTTTGAAAAATGGATAGATATTGTACCCAGAGTCTATACGAAACAGTTTCTGCATCAGGAGATACAATGAGACTATCCGCCCCACACAGTTGAAAGAGGAGGGGGTCACTGGCAAGCGACACTTGCTCGGAGAGGCGTTTAGCTAATGTGAGCTGTAAATAATAGCTTTCTCGAGACTTACTAGCCAAACTCTCTCTACTCTCTTCCTCCTCCTCTTTCTCCCTTGTTGTCGAGAACTGAGAATACTTCACACCACCGATCGACAAATTCCCATCCAATGTCGTCCCCGAAAACAGACTCCCAGCATAGCTACTCCCATTCGACAACCTCTGCAACGACGTCGTCTTCCTCTCAAACCCCCGTTCTCTACCGCCACCACCAACCACCACCTCAGCTGCCGCACCACCACCATAACTACTCCCACTCGACAACCTCTGCAACGACACCTGCCGGTCAAATCCCCGTTCTCTACCGGCTGCACCACCATCCACCTTCGGAAAACTCCGGTCAATACCGGCAACAACCGGTTTCGGCGGCAGCGGAGGTTGAAGCAAGAGCTGATGTTGTTCGTGATCCTCATCGTCATCGCCGCCGTCCAATTTTAACTTCACGTGACCGAACCTCTCTCCCTTCTTCTCACTCAACCAATTGACAAAAGCAGCCAATTGTTTTCCGTGAATCGTGTCGCCCGTGAGATAATCCGATACAGTTGAGCTCTTCTTCCTGCCTTCGACTATGACCCCCTTTGAGATCTTTGACGATTTTCTGTCGCTTTCCCCATTAATAAAGCTCTCTTTGGATATGGTCTTCTCGTGATCTATAAATACTTTTGACGATGCATCGAATCCACGGTCCGGAAAATGCCTTGGAAAGAAGTAAGTCATTCTGTGCGGCATTTTCACAAGCTGCACGTGAACAACAATCTCACCCATACGCTTCGCTTCTCTCTCTCTCTCTCTCTCTCTCTCCTTCCTTTGCTTTTTCTCTCTAACAAATTTCGACAACTTCAATTCCTCACGTAAATAACAACAAATCAAATCCTAATTGACCGTACAGTCTCTGCAAATTTCTGCAAATCATCGAGTCGAAGAAATCAAACATTGAACAGTGCATTTCTCTCAACAAACAACACATTCAAACGTTGAAAAAACTCACTTCTTCAAGTCAACTTCCAATACAATGAATTCAAAACTTTTATTGAACAAAAATTTCTGATCGGAATCGGAAGCTGCTTTGTACGTACATACATACATACACGAACTTGACAAACCTTCCACAGCTCAAATCTCATGTGAATGAGCGCTTCAGAGCCAAGTTCATATGCATAAACGTATATTCAAATTCAAAATCTCAATCTCATTCAATCAGGAAAAGAGTTTGGAGATCGGAAGAGACTTGAGAAAGGCACTTCCACAGATACATATACACACACGACAAGTGCATATGTAGATAACATAAACAAATATATATCTATAGAGAGAGAGAGATAGAGAGAGAGCGCGCGCGCCAATGAGGAGATGGAGAGGACGAAAGCGGTTGGTAATTTAAAAAAAAAAAATAAGCGGGAGTGGCTAGATGGCGCACCACGCGTGAATGCGTACCTTTTCTGCATCGAGTACACGTCATGGTCAGCGATCCCAGAATAGCGACACGTAAGACTAAACGACGTTGGGTGCGCATTTCGCACCTCGCGTAAGTAAGCAAAAACATAAGAACGGCGGGCTATGGATCTAAATAAATTATCAAATTTTCTATAAAACCGCTCACATGGCGTATATCCATACAAATCACTGATTTGGTAGAAAATTTGATAATTTATTTGAGATCCCTAACATAACTCGTGCTAGAGTGTTGAAAAATGAAAATAAAATTCTAAGAAAAATGTTTAAGAGTTCTGAAATATGAACTCTAATGGTGGATCTCATTCATTGATATGATATTTTGACTTTTATTTTATTTTTTTTAAATTTTCACATCATTAGAGCTCAATTAGAAGTCTAAAATTAAGAAATGAACATTATCATTGATAATGTATCATTGTTATAATAAAAGGATCTACATCATCATTGTATCATTGTTAAAAAATTAAGAAATGTATCATTGTCAAAAACGTGGGTCAGCTCAATTATATTATGTCCCTTAAGGTTTCTAATTTTATAACAAATAGATCCTTTTATTAATAAATCATTAAGTTAATTAATAGTTGATGATGTTGTTGATCCAAAGAAGGGCGAATTGGGCTGACCCACGTTTCCTGCACTTCTCACTAGTTATTGAGTTCGCTGGTGTGCCTACAAAAATATCCAACGGGGAACAGGAGTCCCCCAGCAGACCCTCTGACAATCAAGTTAGAAGAGAGGAGATTGATGGTATGGAGATAGGGAGAGAATAAGAATAGATAATTTAACCTTTGATGTGTCTTGGAAACCTTCTTATACCCTTTGTCCATCGTTTCCTTATCCACTCCGACCTATCGTGTTGGCCGAAAGTTTATACTCTAACTTGCATTGTTCACGGTGAGGCTACCCGTTCCGACATGAAGGGGTTATCGCATTTAATGCTGCAGGAGTCTCATTAATGGCTGATGTGTGGTGCAATAACTTTGTAGAATCTTTGTCTGCTTACGTGGCTGGTTCCCTTCTTGACAAATGTTTAGATGCCATTGGTTCTTGATGTAGTATTGGGTTTTCAATGGTGTTGGGCTTTAGTGTTTGAACCGTGAATTGGGCTCTAAGTGGTGGGCCAAAAGCTTCGGTGGGCCCATTGATGTCAGTAGTCCCCCATTCCCAAGTGCAGCTTTAGTCCAATGAAAGGAATAAGAAAGAAGATAGGGTGTGTGGGGTAGAGCACGAGGACCGACCGCGAGGAGAGTCGATCGCAAAAATGGGTCGAGAGTGGAGACTGACCGAGAGATGGGCCGAACATGAAGGGGGGTCAAGCGAGGAGGCCGACCAAGAGATAGGCCAACCGCAAAAGGGGATCGAGCGAGAAGATTGGCCGAGAAGTGGGCCAACCACGAAGGGGGGTCAAGCGCAAAGACCGACTGAAAGATGGGCCGATCGCGAAAGGGGGTCGAGCCGGAAGACCCACCGAGAGGTGGGCTGACCGCAAAGGAAGGTCAAGCGTAGAGAGCAACCGAGAGATGGGCCGACCGCGAAAGGGGGTCGAGCGAGAGGTGGTAGCGGCGCACGAGGCTCGAGAAATGATGAGGCACGTGATGATGTGAAGTGGAATAGACGGAGAAGAGGAAATAGGGGGAATCGTGGTTGTACACATGGTCAGATCTAAACCAATGGTGAGGGAAGTGATGCATTAGTAGGAAGCGAAAGGTTACGACTAGGATTGGACGTAGAAAAAGCGGGGGTTGTAAAATTTTTCAAATTTTCAAACTGGCGAATTTTAACCTTGATCCTTGGCAAATAGGCAAACCATGGGTTTTGGAGTTATCCGTTTTACATATCTCATTGCGAGAAACCAACACATCCCAGACCTGATCTTATTCGTTTCTTTTGACACTCCCCTCCAACAGTTTGCGAACTTCCTCGCACCTGCGTCCGAAGCAATATACAGAAACGTAAAAGAGATGGCTCAAGACGAAGCGACAGCCATGAAGTTAGAGGCGTTGGGTGAAGACGACACAGTGGATTTGGCGAAGCAATATAGGATGGAAAGGCGGGAGAAGAGAGAGGTAGAGCAAGCAGTGCGACCTCGTCCGTCCACCATGATCATGGCCGCGAGGCCGATTAGCCATGTGGGACCTGACCACTGGCACACCAAGGCTGATAAGTCGACGTTTACAACAGAGGAGTTAGAGGAGGTGCGTAAGAAGTACCAAATTCTGGCAGAGACAGAGTTGAAGTTGCCGACGGCCAAGGAGAGGGCGTCGAATGTATGTCCGATGGAGTTCACACTGTATGAGGAGGCGTTACAGAGCGGTCTGAGACTGCCGCTCCCACAAATAGTGGTGGACGTGCTAAATCGGTTGGAGGTGGCGCCAGGTCAGCTCATACCCAATGTGTGGAAAATATTACTGGCCTGCACGATCGCATGGCCATGGGCGACTGGGGGAGCAGCGATGACAGTAAATGAGTTCTTTTCTTGCTACAAGGCCTCTGGTCAACAAGAAACATGGGTGACCTTGCATGCAGTGGCGGGTAGAGGACTAATGACGGGTTTGCCATCGTCGGTGAAGGGGTGGAGACCACAGTGGTTCTACGTGTCAGCAAATGGTGGGAGGGGGGTGCGCACAACGTGGAAAATTCCCATCAAGTCAGTGGAGCCAAGGCTGGAGGCAGAGGCAGAGGATATGGTTAAATAGGTGAAGGAGTAGAGGGAGAAGGAGGGCGTGAAGTGGGATGGCCTCATTCAAACTTCAACCTTGTTTACCTTAAGTCTGGGGCGACAGCTGATCGAGCGGGACCTTATGCCGGAAGAGTTGGAGGCGAGAAGGAAGATGCAGAAGGCGAAGGATAAAAGGACCTTCGCCAAAGCTGACAAATATAAAGAATCACAGTTAGGCCGTGTGTCTAAGCCGGTCATGAAGGAGCGAGTCCGACCACGCCCCAAATCGCTGGGAGATAAGGATCTGGCCAATTTTACGTCGCTGCCGCCCTTAGTGGATCCACTAAAGGAGAGGAGCAAAAAAGAGGTGGAAGCGGTGTTGAAGAAGAAGAAAAGGAGGGCGGTTGGAGAGGAGAGTGAGAGGGGGCCAGTTTTGAAGAAGGTGAAGGAGGACAAGGCGGAGGCGACCCCAAGTATCCAAGTGGTAGGAGAGGCCATGGGTGCCCAAGTGCCTAAGTGGTGAGTGACGCAATTGATCCAAAATAGTTGGCCGGAAGCGAGGGATTGGGAGAGCAATCGCCCAAAATTGGGTCTGTGCCAGAAGTGTGCCCAAGTCCTGGGGTAGGTAGGAAGCGGGCGAGTAAATTTGAGACGAGGGTGGCATTGAAGATCGCCACGTACCATGTTCGTGTGGTGGCCGGCCGTTCGGCGGAAGAAGAGGGCGAAGCCAGGGTCACCACAGATTGTCTCCTAGGAGTAGTGGAGGATGCGACCGTGCAGTCAATGGCACAATTTACGGAAGCCGACCTCCTGAGGGGGTTCTGCTCAGCGCAAATGGAAGCGATGGCCTTGGCGACGACCCTACTAAATAAGGTGGCGCGTGCAAAGATGGATGCAGAGCCGCTGAAGGCTTAAGTGGAGAGGGTAAGGGCTGAACTTCAAAATTTAAGGATGGAGATGGTGGGCTAGAGGAAAGTTGCACGCAGTGCCTGTGCGAAGGGCCTAGACTATGCGCAAATTGCGAAGAAGACGGAAGTATTGACGGTGGTGCAGAGCTACTTGGCAGAGTGTGCTGCCTCCGAGCTCCCTTTCGCCAAATTGAAGCTGGAAGTGGTGCACCACAAGGCGGTATCGCTGGAATTCGAGCTAATGGACAAACGGAGGAAGGTAGACGTGATCCAAGAAGCCTACAACATCGCCAAGGAAAGGTTGGAAGAGGCTCTCTCCAACAACGACGATCTGTGCGACCAGGCCTTAAAAGACAAGGAAGAAGCAAATAGGCGCATCGCGGAGTTAGAGAGAACACTGGCATCTGAGGTATGGGTGTAAGAATCCTCATTTGTACATTAAGTCACTGATAAGGACGTAATTGGACGACCGAGCTCTGACTTTGGCAGCCTATTATTTATCGTCTGGCAACTCCCCTTGTGTCAAAAATTGAAGGATGTCTTGAGCCCATGGGATTGGTTCATTCTGAAGGTAGTGAACTTCATGTGGGTTTGGCGAAGTAGCCGGTTGGGTCAAGTATTCAATGTGGACGCCACGGCTGAAGTCTGATTGGTCGGCCGAGGCTAGTTGAGCCATTTCGTTTGCCTTAGAGTTTTCTGACCTAGGGATGTGTTTGATCTGAAAAGTATTGAAGAAGCGGACAAGAGGAAGGGCAATGTCCTTGTTTGCTCGCATCGTTTCTTCCTTTGTGTCAAACTCCCCAGTAATCTATCCAACAATTAATTGGGAATCACTGAATACTTGGATATGGCTTACACCAATGTCTCTGGTTAGTCGAAGACTTGCTATCAAGGCCTCATATTCAGCCTCATTATTGCTTATGTCGAGCAGGAAACGGAGGGCACACTTAAAGTACTCACCCTCTATGGTGGTAAGGGTTAGACCGGCTCCACTACCTTTTTTGCGGGATGAACCATCAACACTAAGGGTCTGGGAGTGGGGGTCTTCTGCATCAGCGGTGAAGTGTGCTGGCGGAGGGGACATGTTCGGAGTGAGATTGGTGAATTCCAAGATAAAATCGGCGACAGCCCGACCTTTGGTTGTTGTTCGAGGTCAATAAGAGATGTTAAATTGACTTAGCTCGACGGACCATTACATAAGTTTGCATGACGATTCTGATTGTTGCAGGACCTTTTTCAGTGGCTGGTCAATGAGAACCACAATGGAGTGAGCTTGGAAATAAGGTCGGAGGCGTCTAGAGGCTATAACCAAGGCGAGCGCCATTTTTTCCAGCAGAGGGTAATTCTGTTCTACCCCCTGAGAGCACGGCTAATGTAGTAGACTGGTT
>JAPPVO010006044.1:0-10156 GCA_030407325.1 Camellia japonica | reverse complement strand
AAGGATCTTGGGAGTTGAAAGGCTCGAGACAGATATTACATGCGCCTTCGAAATCAGAGTCGTGATCAACAATGGTAGCTCCAGATGACAATGTGGAGGAAATCATCGGAGGATTGTCAAGTGATGATACGAAATCCGCCAGTTTTATGGTGATGAAGACTCGAGAGCTGGAGAGAGAGAGAGAGAACAATGTTTGGGTAGAGAAGACGAAGATTATAAGGTGAAAGGAACCCTAGAAAAATGAAGAGAGAGAAAGAGAGAAATGAGGTTTGATTTGGGAGAATCAAATTTCTCTGCGATATATGGGTATGGAGTTGAGGGACCTTAGACATTACAAAATAATTTTGTGAATTTCTTCCATTACTAAAAATGAAAGAAGGATCTTAGATTAATTTTCTCTTTAAAATTCTCAGAGGTTACTCATTGAGTCATTGTCATTGGTACTTCTTTATTATTTCCATTGTCATTGCCATTCAGTGTGTTTGGTTTGAATTTTTTGGATTAAGTTTTTTGAAAATTGAGTTTTTTGGTTTTCGTATTTTTTTGTTTTTAGTGAATATTTTTAAAATTTTAAACATTTTTTTTTACTTTTTTAGATGCATCTTACTTAAATATATCTAAAAAGTAAAAAAATTGTGAAAAAATATTTAAAAAATTAATAAATACATAAAAATGAAAATATGTACAGAATTCTCGTATTTTTTTTTTGTATTTTTGGTATTTAGTGAATTTTTAAAACGTTTCTTTCACAAATTTTTTACTTTTTAGGTATATTTATGTTAGGTATGTCTAAAAAGTAAAAAAATTTGCTTAAAATATTAAAAAAATTTAGTAAAAACAAAAAAACACGAAAAACAAGAAAATAAAATTTTCTGAAAAGAGTTTTTGGAAAACTCTAACCAAGCATATCATGTTTTTTTGTTTTTACTAAATTTTTTTAATATTTTAAGCAATTTTTTTTACTACTTCTTTCATATTGCTTGAATTTTTTTAATCAATGAAAGAACATATACATTTAAAATTTTCATATGTAGAGGCTACTCGCATTTTTTCCTGCCCCGCTTTCACACTTGCATTCCTCGTCTCGCTCTACACAAGTTTTCCTTGTCCTGTTGAGGAAGTGGGGCAGGGACGGGTTTTGCTTTTCTCGCTCCGTTCTACTCGACTCCCGCCCCAAATATTTATTAAATATATTTATATGTATATAACATATAATTTAATTTTTTTATTATAAAAATTAAAACATTAGAATATTATAATATTAATTTTTAATCATTTATTTTCTATCTTATTTGTTATAATTCTTATTAAGTATAAATTATTATACATAATATACTATAATTTTTATTAATATTTTTATTTTTAAACTTATAAAAACAATCCGTCCTCCACTCCACACCCGCCCAGCTACTGTCACCCCCGATTTTTCTTGCACTGGTATAAAATGGGGCGGAGGTCGATTATGAAAAAGTCATCTCAAATTTGACCCGTGATCATCCCTAATTGTAATTATTATTTTTTTGTTATTTTCATTGTCATTGACGGTACTACTTCTTTGATATTGCTTATCTACTGTAATACAAGTCTTTATTTTTCTATTAAACTGGATATGGATTGAAAAATTATCACCATATTTCCAACTTCTTTTTCAACAATAGAAAACATAAGGCAAAGAACTCAAAAAAAAAAAAAAAAACTTACATATCAATACATATTCAGTAAAACCCCACCCCATGGTCAGGGGTGGTCATTGGCTCGTGGTTTAGGTGATCTATCCAGTCTAATTTTATATTTGTATGACTTGAGATAAGTATTTTAAAATAATAAAAATATACATATTCTCTTTTTAAAATTTAAGGAATTTTAGTTTAAAGTTCCTAATATTGATTTTATAAGAAAATTTAATTCAAACATTCTTAATTGGGCCAAATTATTTTTATCTTGGGGTTTACTAATTTTTTGACTTATTTTCGTCTTTCATGATTTTTTTTAAAAATTTTCAAAAGCCTTTAAGATTCTAGATTCAACTTGACAAGATAAATCAAAAAATTATAAATTTTTTTACAAAAGTCCAAAAAAAATTGAAAAAGCCAAAAATAAGCAAAAAATAGTGACTTTTGTGTGTGCTTATTTTGGACTTTTCAATTAATTTTTTTGCTTTTTAGATTCATTTTGGCAAGGCAGACAGGAAAAGTAAAAAAATTGACATAATTTTGAAAAAAAAGTCACTAAAGATAAAAAAAATATCTGAAAAAGATGTGACTTTTTAAAGGGGGAATTTTTTTTTAAAGTCCGTAATATTAAGATTTTAGAAGATAAAGAATATACAATATTTCCATACTAGTTGAGATCCATGAACATTTTCACAGAGAAAATTTGACTCAGAGAAATTTTGCCCCGATATTGAAATTTATCTGATTTTACAGAGAAATTTTATCGACGGACCTTAACTAATAAAAAAAAAAAAACATATTAGAACATCTCCTACTTTTTAAAGTTGGAGAGAAATGTTTTACTAATTTTCTCTTTTTTTAAGTGTTGTCAAAAGAAAATTTTGATTAAAAAAAAATAATAATAATAACTCATATATCGAGGTAAGTAAGTAGATTTAAAATTTAAAAATTCTTTTATATCCGAAATTAAAATGTCAAAGATTTTCTACAACCACTCCTATATGACAGAGGTGGCCTAGTAATTAAGGTCTTATTTGGATTGATTATTGGGTATTTTGGGAATATAGTTACATGATACTCAATATTAGGGTCATGCTTGGTAGCTCGAAAGAGCTACCTCCTGAATCCCCCGAATTTGCAGAAATCAGAAGAAGAAGGAGGAGGAAGGAGGAGGAGGAGGGGGAAGAAGAAGAAGAGAATGAAGGAGGAGGAGGAGGAAGACAAGGACTGGAGGGGGCCAAATAAATCGGGGTGTAGAGGCGGAGGCGGGGGGGAGGCGGAGGCAGAGGCAGGGGCTGCGAGGGACGGGGTTGCGACGATAACCTGCGCCGGCAGGCGACGAGCTCTTCCTTGCGACGAGCTGCGACCTGCCTCTCTTCTCTCCCTCTCCCTCTTTCTCTTTCTCTCTCTCTCCCTTTCCCTCTCTCTCTGTCTCAGAGCTACATGAAGAAGATGAAGAAAAAAAAAAAAAAAAAAAAGAATGCCCAAAACGACGTCCTTTTGGGCATTCAAGGGATTAGGGGGAAGGAATTCGAGCTCTCAAACATTATCCCTCAGTATTATTATGATTGGTGAAGTAGAGAAGGTGGATTATTATGATTTTGTGTAAGGTAATTAAAGAACATGAGGGACATGATAAATGATGACTAATGAAAGAATATGGAGTCTTCTAACGGTCAATTTGGTTAGTACTAAATCCAAAACAAAACTATTCATATATTATTCTAAATTTTATTTAGGTCTAAATTTTTAGATTTGAGACCAAACCAATCATCTCAAGCTAATCAAACCAAACTAATCCGTTGTAGTTCACCTTGGTTCAGCTTACAATAGTGGTTCAATCATATTTATAAAGTAATTTATTCCTTTATAAAATATACAGTCAACTTCAAGTAAAACAAAAAATAAAACTAGCAGCTACCACACGCACCAAGTAAAAAAAAATAAAAATAATGACAATCAAGTGATAAACATCTTCTTTAACCGTATCGAAAGTATTGATTCTAACGGACACTAATATAGTATAGATAAACAAATAAATGTGTAATAAGCAAGTCTCGAACATTATAATATAAAATAAATAAATAAATAAAAAGAAAACTATTAATTAATCCTTCTAACTTTTACCTAATTTTTAATGTGGCCCTCCAACCTAATTTTTTTTATTTAAATTGTCCAACTTTGTTTTAATTTTCAATATTACCCTCTAACTTCTAATTTTTCTATTTAAGCCATCTAATTTTGTTTTAATTTTCAATGCAACCATCGAACTTTTTAGTGTAAACCTCAAACAATTATTTTTCTATTAGGCCATCATTTTCATAATTAAGTTGATGTAGTCTAATCCTTTATTAAAATGGGATTGGCTTTGGTCCAGTCTAAGATTGAATTGGACCATGTTGTTGGGCCTGTGGAGGCCCATCACAAGTCCCATTTTGATAATCCAAACCGTTGAATGTGTAGAATTCATCGAGTACTATATGTTTGTAAAAAATCACGTTGATCGGATATCGATAGCTATGTGATCAAATTAGTTTTGTATAAAAAAATTGGACAGTGAACAAATAAACGGTTGACAAAAAACTATTTTGATTACATAGCTATCGATATCTGATCAACGTGATTTTTTACAAGCATATAGCACTCGACGAGTTCTACACATTTAACGGTTCGGATTATTAAAAGGGACCCATGGTGGGCCTCACGGGTCTAATAGCACGGTCCAGTCCGATTTTGGGCTGGACCAAACCTCTCTCGCTTTTCTACCCTTTCCCTGTTACTCTTTGTTATTATATTTTGTTAGAAAGATATAAATTTTTATATGTAGTTTTGATTGTAGTGGTAGATTTTAAAAACAAGAGAAATTTGGCATAGTGGTAGTGATGGATTTTGGTGGTAGAAGGTAGGTTCGGATTTGGGGGTTAAGGCTACGTAGCCCAAAAAATAAATAATAGATGAAATATTTTAAAAAATTTATATTTATTTCAATTTTCATAAATTTGAAATAAAATTTATATTTTTCATTTTGGGTTGGGGGAGAGAAAACTATTAAACTAAATTGTTGTTTATTAAATTTTTTAAAAACAAACTTTAAAAACACATTGATTAATGACTAAATTTGTTTCGGTAGAAAGAGGAAACTAATAAATGTACAATCCATAAATTATACTTAATTTTTTTTATGAGTGACAATGAAAAAAAAAAATTAAATGCAAATAGTATGTATTTTATTTAAAAAATAATATATTATTTTATTTTGTGTATTGCATGGGTAATATGCTAGTATATTTGTTTCCTAATTGACCTAATTTTAAGGTTTACGAGAATAAAATGATTAATAAATAAGAAAAAAATATTAAAAGCAAAAATCATTTTTTCCTCACATTTAAACTATCATCTTACCCATTTAAGGAAAATTATTATTCCATCCTAAAAAATTAATAATTTCACTTGAAACTGATATCATTTTTGCTTATTTTTTTTTATTATATGCTAGTATTAATTCTTATTTTTTTTTTATTTACTAATTTCAATGCACTTAAACTAATCCAAGTTACACAGTCGAGTGATCAACATAAATTTTACATATCTTACATAAAATCTAAATATTTATTGTATGTCTTCAATAAATAAATTTTGAATACATGAATTACATCTAACAATGGAAAATCATGAATATCAGAATTTACAGTTCATCTTTCATTGTTTGACATAGCCTCGGGAAGTTTAAAGGTGAGAGTTTAATAGCACCCCTTCTTGAGTACTCTCAATCTTCGAGATGCTGCTGCAGCTCTTCGTACTCTCTCTTTCGCTTCCTCCTTTGCAATCACCACGTAAAGCTTTAGTTAAAATTTTAAGGTAAAAAGTGTTGGCCACATTTTGAGACAATTTCTGTCGTGTATATGAATTGTATTAATGCAGAAACCATTCAACCATCAACAGAATTTACTTCGCTACTATAGTCAACCACAATATTAAGCATCCAAGGAGCAAAAATTTATTTCTATTCTAATAAATGCATTAGCGTAGCACATTAAAAATTTCAATTTTTCTTTTAGTATTTGCAATGAACACTGGATTCAAGTGCTTTGAGTTATAGCCTCTTTGGATCTTTACAAATGCTAAAACTAGCAACAATACTATGTGTGGCAGCAGACAATTTTCCAGTGCTTCCACAAACAAACTAAAAAGCATGGCCACTGCATGGACAAAGGATACAACAATTCTCAAAACAATCAAAATACGGAAACGGCTGGGATGCCGAAACAAATATATATTTTTATTTACTGTTCATTGGAATAGAAATGAAGAATACATAGATATGAGAGGCATCGATATATACTTTTTCTCTCTTTATTGTATTTTACTTCGACACCAAATCAGCTTTCTTAAATTATTTATAATTTTAAAAAAAAGAAAAGAAAAACCAATAAAAATGTCTTGAAGCGTAACCAATCACAGGACACAAGTGTCCATGAAGTGTGCCGAACATGTTCTACAGAAAAATAAAAACTTGAACATCATGTGGCATATCAAACACGTTGACAAGCGTGTCTTGCCTATCAAACACTGACACAACACCCATCTTGGAGTGTGGTGCTTCTTAGCAAATAAACCATACACTCAAAGAATGAACCTTGTGTTCCTTGCTACTATCTATCTTAAACTTGGTCGCATTCAAGCCTAAAGCTCTGCTTTAAACCTCAACTTCTACCTTCTCACTCACAAAAACCCTAACGGTTAAGCCCTTTCCACCATTTATTATAGGGAAGCTTATTTTTGGCTCCATTCTTCTTCATCAATCATCAGACATATCAACATATATGAAATTCTAGACAAGGTAGCTTAAAAATGCATTGTTAATGAATAAATAAGATAACGAGAAAAGGCTTTTATAAAAAGCACATAATTATAGTAATGAAAAATATTGAGACACCAAATAATAGCTAGCGCACAATACAAAAAAACCCACAAAAAATAAAAAATAAAGAAGGAAAAGAATGGAAAGAAAATGAACAAAGTAGAAAAAGAATAAAAAAACATATCAAAGTTCTTACCAAGACTTTTTTTTGTCTCTTTTCCCATCGAGAGGTTGCTTGCCACATTTGGAATAATTTGATGAAAAATAGAAATCAAATATATTAATATTCAAAATATTAAAATAAGCTAGCAGTTTAATTTTATTTATTTAATACATCTTAAAACCTAATAAACAACTCAAAGATCTCCATGGGAGACAATAACTAAGAAGGCCATCATTCAGTTCATCCGTATGGGAAATGTACAGCAACCAATAAAGAATTGCGGCCTTACCATTCTAAAAACATCCACCAAAGAAGATCTCATTCTTGAAAGCATCAATGCAACCTGATTGTCTTTTTTGAAAACTATCAATTTATAGCAATTTTTTAGTTTTTATTTTTAATGAACCTGACAAATGAAACAAAGTTGTCATGCACAGTACTTGGCGTACTTTTATTGTGAGGTAAAGATTTTCATTTTGTTTCTTATTTTGTGAGGTAAAGATTGATTTAGTTTTGTTCATCTCATTTTTTGGTTTTGTGAGGCTTATTCGGTTGTGAAAATTGTATGATTTTTTTTTTTTTCCCTCAGCATGTAAATCATAGTCACGAAATCTCCCTAAACTGCATGATTATGTGTTGTTTAAAGATAATACTCTTAGAAATGTACAGATTGGATGAATGAGAGAGGAGATCAATAAAATCTCTCATGGGTTTGAAAGTATTTGCCATTTTTATTCTCAATTACACTCATCTCGTGCTTGACACCTTGTGTTTGCTTGTCATCTCATGCTTTTTGACAAGTGTCAAGTCCTAGAGACTAGTTATAGGAAATGCGACACTGTGTACCTTCTCGGCACGTAGTCACAGAGACTAGTTGCTGGCAATGCGACACCTCGTGCCTTTGCTTGCTTATCATCTCGTGCTTGATACCTAGCACTTGTTATCTCGTTCTTACATGTCAAGTCCTAGAGACTTTGGGCTTGTTTGGCATGATATAAAAAAGTCAAAAAATCACTAAAAAAATAAAAAAATTCATGCCATTCACTTATTTTTTGGCAGGAAATCTGGGGGCATTTTCCTAAATAAGTCAAAATAGTAAGGGAATTCCCAAACTAAGCCTATTTTTCAAAGAATTCCCAAAATAGGCTAACTCGCGGTTCACAATCGCGAGTTCAACACTTTTTCCCCCGGAGTTGCGAAATCTTGAACTCGCTGTTACGAAGTGCGAGTTTGCTTAAGAACTCGCGGTTACAAACCGCGAGTTTAATTAAATTTTTTTTCTTTTGATTCCAAGCACGAGTTTAATTAATTTCATCCCAAAAAAAATTTGTTCTGAACTCGCTGTTTGCAACCACGATTTCATCAAAAAAAAATTTGTTCTGAACTCGCTGTTTGTAACCGCGATTTCATCAAAAAAATTTCTTCTGAACTCGCTGTTTGTAACCGCGAGTTTAAGTGAAATTTTTTTTTCTTCTGAACTCGCTGTTTGTAACCGCGAGTTCATCAAAAAAATTTTTTTTTCTGAACTCGCTGTTTCTAATCGCGAGTTTAAGTGAATTTTTATTTTTAACATAAATTTTTTTGTTTTACTTTGTTTTAAGTGAAAATTTGTTTTTTTTTTTTCTCTGTTGTCATTGTTTTGGTGATAATGTATTTCAGAATAAATTTTTGGGTTAAAATTGTTTTACTAAAACCGTTCTCATGTTAATTTATTTTTTCTTTTTTTGGGGTTAGAATGTGTAATTCAGCATTTTTTTTTTGTTTGACTAAAGTAAATTTATTTTGTTTTTCTTGTGTTTGTTTTGGGTTAGAAGGTGATAATATAATTCATAAATTTCTTTTCGCTTTACTAAAGCCATTTTCATGTAAAGTTTTTTATTTTTTATTTCTTTTCTGTTGTATTTGTTTTAGGTTAGAATGTGTTATTCAGAAATTTGTTTTGGCTTTACTAAAGCCGTTTTCATGTAAATAATATTTTTTTTTTCTGTTGTCTTTGTTTTGGGTTAGAAGGTGATAATGTAATTCATAAATTTCTTTTCGCTTTACTAAAGCCATTTTCATGTAAAGTTTTTTAATTTTTATTGTTTCTGTTGTCTTTGTTTTGGGTTAGAATGTGTTATTCAGAAATTTGTTTTGGCTTTACTAAAGCCGTTTTCATTTAAAAATTTTTTTTTTCTGTTGTCTTTGTTTAGGTAGAAGGTGATAATGTAATTCATAAAACCTTGAGGAAAAAACACATAAGTAGTACAGACATAAATAGTACAGACATAAGTCTCGGACAAGAATACATTGTGGACACCATGAACTGAACACACAATACGTAGATAAACATAAAAGTTAGACAGACAAATATTAGGCAGACAATCTGACAAACTCATTACGGAAACACTTACTCTAACACAGACATTACATATGAATGCATGACCTAATATTGCCGAAGTGTAGACATTAACACCTAATTCGCGCTTAAACGGTAGGTGGCTCAGAGTCTGAACAATCCCAAAGCTCAGCGTCAGAGACAAGCTGAGGATCCTCCATGATAGCCTTGATAGCCGCATCATTTGGTTCTGTTTTGTTCTTCTGGGCATCCTTCTTAACTATGAGTAGCTGCATATCGCGGGCCAACCTACGACCCATTTGAGAAATCTCACGTTGTAGTCTTTGACATAGTCGATCAACATTATCAGGATCTTCCTTTTGGATCTCAATAGAACGTGCTTTTGGCACCTTCAGTCGTCTTTCCGACATAACCTTTCATTTTGCACTCGCTCTATAAATAGTGCGGGCCACTTCAGAAGTCTAGCGTTTGCATAACCATATCCTGTTTGATTACAACAAGGATCCTCCACCAAACCACATGGATCTCGATAGTACTTGGACATGACAAAATGTCGCTTCCCGAACCTATCATGATAAGCACAAGAGGCATCTAACAAAGGAAATGGTGTTTCATCTTCAGCATCGCCACTTCCCCTTCCCCTCCTCGTCGTGAACTTTCACCCCTTTGCAAGTTCCTACCACCTCTGCGATTCCCACCACTCCCTCCCATGAACCATGTAGCCATGCTAATTTTGTAAAGCAAATAAATGATAATTTCGTAGGGCGAAATGAGTTGTAAGGTTGTGTCTTCACCTTTACTCGTTTATATAGTTGGTTATGAACGACTTTAGAAAGATGCCTCTGCATGACAATCCTACATAAATGAACTGTATGAGTTGTCAGTACATTGAAAAAACTGAGAAAAGCAAATACTCTGTACGAAGTCACGTGACTTTCTGAATTCACAGTTGCCATGTGACTTTCTGAATTCACAAATCAGTGAATTCACTGTTGCCATGTAACTTTCTGAATTGAGAATCACATATATTAATAAGAAATGAGTTGTCATTGTAATAAAAAAATCGAGCAAAAAATCGAGAAAACCAAAGTCTGTGCACCAAGTCACATGTCTTGCCAATC
>JAPPVO010006043.1:0-27188 GCA_030407325.1 Camellia japonica | reverse complement strand
TCGGTTTGTATTGGTCAAAAGTTGTAATGTGAGTTGTATATTTTGCGTGTTTTATGACTATTTGAGTTCTTAATAGTTTTTGGTTTGAAGTCATCAATATATGTGTGGATTGTCGATTTGGCGTGTTATGTGAGTTATTTGCTGGTGTTTTTGAATGGGGGGGTTAGGTGGGTTGTCAATTTTGTGTGTGATTTGTTGATGTGTTTTCAAATATGGGATATATGTCTTGATGTTTAGGTTCGAATGGGGGTCTATAACATGGTTGTCAGACGTGATTACTTCTCACCTACGCAAATGACGGTGGTTGAATGTCTGATTTTTTGGGGTCCACATGCTACGATGTCATTTGGTTGTTTACGTTTACTAACAAAAGTAAGTTGTCGAATGTAACTAGTGCCACGTCCTTATTTTATGTAGTTTAAGATTTCTAAATGTGAATGTGAATTTATGAGACTGTTTGTTAATTATCACAATGAGTCAAATAATGCAATTAATACGACTTTGGGTTATAGTTTGCATTGGCTAGATTTGTTTTGTGTTTCAATTATGATATGTCACATTGTCTTTCATATTGTCATAGTCGTAAAGTGTCGTGTCCCCATTTTATGTTCTCACATTTGTGTTCGTAGCGTGTTATGCATCAATCTTCACGCTTCATATTCTCATTTGTATTGTCACGTTATTCAATAAATTAGCATATGTCACATTGTTCTCATTTATGTTGAGTATTTTAGTGTCATATTCATAAACGTGTGTGGGAATGTGGGTACGTTGTTACGCGTTTGTTTTGTGAAATATGCGGTTATGTAATTTTCGTTGTAACGTCAGTTATATTATGTGTGACAAATAATAAGAATTCAAGTTGTGGTTTGTGTTGGGTAGATTTGTTTCGTGTTATAATTGGCATATGTCATGTTGTCTTTCATGTTGTTACATTTGTAAAGTGTCACATTTTCATTTTATGTTGTCACATTCGTGTTCAGAGTGTGTTAAACGTCCATCTTCTCACTTTACATTCTTGTTTATATTGTCACATTATTCAATGAATCCGCATGTGTCACGTTATCCTATATGTTGTGTTATATCATGTTTGACATTGTCTAGTACATGTCAATTTGCATATTGATTTGTAAAATTTGATATTTAGCCCTTTTGTTTTTTGGCTTGAAGACATTAACACCCACATATACATGTTCTTCATCTAAATTTTTTTATTAAAACGAATGGTATTGTGGTGCTTTGAATCATAAAGATATCGTCTCCTTTGGAGTAGGTTCCCATTATTTACAAACACATTACTACTAAAAAATGATGTTCATTCAATTGTATAGCTCAAAAATAGATGCTAATCTAACAGAATTGAAATGTAATGACACGTCAAAATGTTGATATTAATATTGACGTTTATTGAATGAAGCAGAAATAACTTTTTAGGCATACTTATTAAATGTGTCGGACTTAAAATCTTTTATTGTAATCCAATGAGAATGTTAATGTATGGTATGTGTCTGTGAATGGGTCTGACTTGAATACATGTACCTGTCACATTCTTTTCCATTATATGTTAATGTTCACATTTAACATTCTCATTCATATTGTCACATTCTCCTATTAATTTCTGTATTCACATTAGTATTTCTATTGTTATTGTCCACTTGTTTGTATATGAAACGTGAAACGTGTATGGAATGTTTCGCATGTGATACAAGTAAGGAAACTGTAATACCCCTGTTCTGTAATATGTTAATTGGTCCTTAATATGATGTGATTATGTGTTTTGATATGATTTTGTGTTCCATTATGTGAAAATATGTGGTTTTGAAGTTCTACCTGTTCACCATAGGAATATCTGTTGAATAATCTACTTTGGGAATTAAATTGAGGGCCCTATCGGCCACAGAACCCAAAATTAACTATGCATTTGTAATTAGCGTAATTTTACAGCCTACGGTGAAATTTAATTAGAAATTGATTCTAGTCAGATTAAATTGATTCATTTAATGGCATTGTGCTCAAATTGTTTAATATTCTTAAATTGGGACTTAGTGGGATTTGTTGGATAGGAGCATTACACCCCAATTCCCTCCTTTCTTGTATTTTGACTGACCTTGGACTCAAAACCAGAGGAAGGGCCGGTTATAGAGAGAGAAAGGGAGAGACTTGTGTAATTTGGGCTCAAGACTTGGGGATTGGAAGTCTAATTCAAGATTTAATCATGGATTGTGAGAATCAAGCTCCTAGGTGAGTAATTCTTGGATTATAGTTTGTAATTTTTGTGTGCTCAAACTAATTTGGTGATCAAGAGTAAGATTGAAATGAAATTGGGTTGTATTTGTTGAATTGAAGCTTAATATGTGCATGCATGTAGGAAATCACCTTGATATTGCATGCTTGAGCACAAATATGTATAATCCATGTGAAATGTTAAAGGAAACTCATGTCTTGATCACCCTTTGTGTTATCTAAGTAGAGAATGTGGCTATTTCATCACATGCATGTACAATTTGAGAAGATATGAGCTTGAATGCATGAGTTTGTTATGTTGGTGTTGAGTTTAACACATTTTGGAACATGCATGTAGATAAATCAAGAAATTGAGCTCCATAATGTTATAATCTTGCATTGGTGCCATGTTAGTATGATTATATTGGGATTTGAGTCATTGCATGCAAGTATTGTGGCTGGAAAGTCGAAATGAAGCTCAAGAACACAGTTCTGGGTTTTCCAGAATTTTGAGGTCCGCTCGAGCGGGGAACATGACGCTCGAGCGGGAAAATCGTGCTCCCAGCACTTTTTGCAGAGTTGGATGTGCGCTCGAGTGGGATATCTCACGCTCGAGTGGGGAGCTATGTAGACAGGAAGTACGCTCGAGCGGCCGAGTTCACGCTCGAGTGGGAATTTGAGGTAACCAGCACTTTTGCAGGCTTAAAGGTCCGCTCGAGCGGGGAAGTCCACGCTCGAGCGGGGACCCTGTTTTATGAAATTTTGAAAATGCATTCTGTGTTCTGTTTTCTGTTCCCTTTCACTTCTAAACACTCTTAGGCATGCATTGAGCATTGTGATTGAATTAAAGAGATAAGAATAAAGCCTAAAGAGGAATATGTGAATTAAAGAACGGATTGAACTATTTGTGACCCATATGTGTTATGTGATATATAGGGTCAAGCTCCAGGGCAAATCCACATGCCGACCACTGTAAGTAATATCTAAATTATGTTATTGTCCCATTTGCTTACTCTTATGTAAGTTTTGTAAAGTTCATTAATTTGAATGGTGGACAAGTTTGATACAAAGGCCTATGTGCCAATTTGATATGAAAGGCCTATGAGCCAGTTTGAAATGGAAGGCCTATGAGCCAGATTGATATAAATATGGGCCGAAGGCCGATTGATAAAATGTGGGCCGAAGGCCGTTTGATATAAATGTGGGCCGAAGGCCGATTGATATAAATATGGGCCGAAGGCCGATTGATAAAATGTGGGCCGAAGGCCGTTTTGACACGAAAGTGTATTTGGGTCTAAGAGCCGTTTTGACACGAAAGTGTATTTGGGCCTAAGAGCCGTTTTGACACGAAAGTGTATTTGGGCCTAAGCGTCGTTTTGACACGAAAGTGTATTTGGGCCTAAGCGCCGTTTCGACACGAAAGTGTGATTGGGCCAAAGGCCGTTTTGACAAGAACGAATGCGTGGGCCAGAGGCCATTTTGACATAAATGAAAGATAAAGAGGCCAAAAGGCCAGTATGTTTAGAACCACAGTCACTTGACTTACATTGTGTATATATATGTTAATTAGAAATATGAATTGGGCCCAAGGCCGTTCGGAATATGTTGTTCTACATATTGTTGTATCTTCTTATTTGATATTATTCACTAGGCTTTCGCTCGCGCTCATTCGTGTGTTTGTAGGTGAGCTATGAGAGGTCCAGACCCAGCCCTTGTAAAGCCAGTGTGGAACAACCAAGTCTTTGAGAGTCAGCCCCTGCGTCTCACGTACGAGACCCGTCTTCGCCTTCTGCTTTGTATTTATATTCTGTCATGTTGGCGAAGACTTTGTATCTGTTGTATATAGTTTTGACGGGGTGACTTAGACTATTATGATCCTGCATGTACGGAGCTTTGTGTTAGTACATATTTTGAAGTGAGTTATTAACATGTATCAGTATGGTTTGTCATGACGTGCCATGTAAGCACAGCTCTATGGACAAAGTTTTAAATTGCTTCCGTTTGGCCCCCCATTAACTCTGTCGAAATATGTTTGGTTTGGTTTGAGGCCGTAGGTAATCTCATGATTGATGGCCGGTTACGTCCTTAACCCACGAGGGCGGGTTCGGGTCGTAACAGAAACACCACCAAAGGGGTCCAACAAGAAAGAAAATAACCGTGAAAGGACTACATCAGGTAAAAGACAAGTCTATCTCCTTTAAGAGCAAGAAATGTGAACACTGAGGGGCAAAGCAGTTGTGGAAAGGGAAAGAAGCTCAACTATGAACCCCCAAAACCAGTGACCAAACTAGCTAGATTTTGCTATCGGTCAAACATCACATGCATTGTAAAGGTCGTGGCGGCAACCAATTTGAAAGATGAGCATTTGCAGAATCTTAAAAAGACACCGTTCTGGCTTCTATTCAATGCTATGCAAACAACGAAACTCAATCAACAAGATTTCAAAAAATGCAATGAGATTGTACTAAGGATCATACAAACATTTGATCCAAATAAGACCACTTTCATGATTGGTGGAAAACACATTGAGTTGATAGCATCGATATATAGCTAATATTTGGAATCCAGGGTGGCAAACAGAGTTTAGATGTGTCACATGGCCAAGACTTTCCGCTGACTTCATTCAACAGAGGTGTTCCAACATGGCGTGCATTAACTCAAAGACCATTAAGGAACTGTTAATGGATGCATTGTTGGGGAACATTAATCAAGACCACTAGGATGTCGCAAAGTTGATGTGTTTGTACTTATGTGGGAAGTTGTTCTTTTCCACATCAGGCGAGACAATGTAATGGGGGTTTGTCCGGGTTGTTGAGGATCTTGACAACATGAAAGCATATGATTGGGCAGGAGAATATGCGCAACGTTGATGGAGTCAATTAAGGGATTCTACTCTAAGCTTGAGAAAGTAATTGGATGTGTTACTGCTCTACTTGTAAGTGTTCTTTATTATTATTTTTTTTCCCGTTTAGTTAATTATGAATTTGTTGTTTGTATTGTTCATACTAGTATTTATTTTGACAAAACACAACTTAACTTTTGTCACCCATTGGTCTATAGTTTTGGATTTGTGAGCACACCAACTTGATCAACGCTGATCATAACCAAAGTGGTCTTCTCCGGATCAAATGTTTGTATGATCCTCAATACAATCTCATCGCATTTTTTAAAATCTTGTTAATTGAGTTCTGTTTTTTGCATAGCATCGAATAGAAGCCAGAACGGTGTCATCTTAAGATGCTACAAATGCTCATCTTTCAAATTGGCTGCTGCCACGATGCTTACAATGTTTGACCAATAGAAAAATCTAGCTGGTTTGGTCACTGGTTTTGGGAGTTCATATTTGAGCTTCTTTCTCTTTCCATAACTGCTTTGCCCCTCCGTGTTCACATTCCTTGCTCTTAAAGGAGATAAACACAGCCGTCTTTTACCCGATGTAGTCCTTTCACGATTATTTTCTTTCTTGTTGGACCCTTTGGTGGTGTTTCCTTACATGTACCACTTGCAAAACATGCCACACACATTTCACATTTCATACACAAACAAGCAGACAATAGCAATAAAAATACTAATGTAAATACGGAAATTAATAGGAGAATGTGACAATATGAATGAGAATGTTAAATATGAACATTAACATAAAATGGAAGAGAATGTGACAGGTACATGTATTCAAGTTAGACCCATTCATAGATCCATACCATACTTTAATATTCTAATTGGATCACAATAAAAGATTTTAAGTCCAACACATTGAGTTGACAAGCATCGATATACAGCTAATATTTAGAATCCAAGGTGGCAAGTAGAGTATAATGTGTAATATGGCCCAAGACTTCGCACCAACTTCATCCAACGGAGGTTTCCCAACATAGTGTGCGTTAACTCGAAGACCATTATGGAACTGTTAATGGATGCATTGTTGGGGAACACTAGTCAAGACCACTAAGATGTCACAAAGTTACTGTGTTTGTACTTATGTGGGAAGTTGTTCTTTTCCACATCGGGCGAGATAGTGGGATGGGGATTTATTCAAGTTGTTGAGGATCTTGATAACATGAAAGCATATGATTGGGCAAGAGCAATATGTGCAACGCTGATGGAGTCAATTAAAGGATTCTACTCTAAGCCTGAGAAAGTAACTAGATGTGTTACTGCTCTGCTTGTAGGTGTTCTTTATTAATCTTTTTCCCGTTTAGTTAATTATGAATTATTTTGTACCTTTTGTACTTGTATTCGTTTTGAAAAAACACAACTTAACTTTTGTCACCCATTGGTCTACAGTTTTGGATTTGTGTGCACATCAATTTGATCAACGCTGATCGTGAAGATGGATTTTCGAGGTTCATGAAAAGGATTATCAACAAGTTGGTCACAAAGATAAGAGCTGTGGCCATCGATTAGTCGCATGATGTTGAGGTATGCATGTGTGTTAGTGTTAGCATAAACATGAGATATACCAATTATTGTTTGTGATAAATGCATTTTTATTTATTTATTTATTTTGCAGGTTTTGGTAGGAGAGCTGCACATGATGACTTTGAATGGAAAGACTTGGTTATAGAATTCGTCTCATGTTTAATTGAACAGACCATCACAAAGGCGAATGACGTGAAGGACATTAAAGCAAACCGTAGTAGGGTTGGTGGAAACACGAGTGCAAGTAGTGGGCCAATTTTAGATGACGACAATTTTGGTTCAACTAATGGTATTTGTGTCCATGGACTCAACAGTGTAGAAGAAAATGTACAACATGAAAGGGGTGTCAATAGGGGTGGTGTTGATTGTAATGGTCACTTAGGGCAGTGTGTGTCTACGTTTGAAGAATATCAAAAAGCATTGGGTAAAATTACTGTTCTCGAGCTAAAGCTCAAATTGTAAATATGATGTCATACTTGATTTAAAGACACAACTGTCAACAATGATGGTATCAAACGAAGGAAAATGTAGGAAGTTAGCACATGAATACACACTATGCAACAACCAGAAGGATTGTGAGATAGAAAGGCTGAAGTAGCTAATGGTTAAGCTTAACGCCAAAAACGCCAAGCTTGTGGAGCAGTTGGAGGAGTATACAATTCATGAATATACCCAAGCTATTGCTGGTGTGCAGGATATGGTGCAAAGTCATCCGACCATGTTCCATGGTGATCCAAATGTACTTGACATCATGTCATTGTCTGCTTCGTCTCTGTCTGATGTGAATGTAATGACAAACATTAGAAGGGTAGAGACCCATGTGACCCCCACCCATCAAATTGGGCAAGTGGCACGTAATGTGGATGTAAGGCCTCCAATCAGACAAATTGTTAGAAGAACAATTATGTTGCAGAATTTACTGATGAGAAACATTAAAAATAAAAATAGAAAAGAACACAAACTACAGAAGTACGATTACCCCTTGGTTTTGGGAAGGTTAAAGAAACCACCCAAGGGTGGTGTGGTCGATGTGGGTGAGTGTGTCGATAATGAGATCATGTATGAGGATATCATAGATGTTGACGACCTTGCAGAGCCAAAGAAAACATTTTCTTGGTTTGACTTGACTAACCGTTTGCCGATTTGGAAGTTGTTGTCAAAACAAGAGAAAGACAAGCTTAAAGAAGCTTACGAGAAAGGCAGGGATATGTAGGTTTCCAAACTTACTATTACCAATTCCATTTGTACATGAATTTAGTTTTGATCAATGTCTTGTTGAATTAGTAGTGTGCAAATCTGGACTGGGCGGAATGGTTTAAATTATGTGCGTTTCAATGACATATGGGCTCTCATTGAGGTATAGATAGTACGGGGCAATGTAAGTATGATATCCCTAATTATTTTACAACGTTTGAAGCTTGTGAACATGCGTACACAATTGAGAAACATAAATGTCTATGAGTCAAGTAATTTTGACATGTGTTACTTGTGCACACAGGTAATTGATTCATACACAAAAATGTTGATGTATGAGCAGCAAATAATGTCGGTGGGATCCACGAATGAGGAGAATTCATATATTTTCAGCACTTCGTGTTTGGTAAGATGTGTTTGATTGAAACTATTGTTAAACATTTTATGATAATGGTAACTAACACAAAATCAAATGCGTGCAGCCTATGATTAGAGATATGAGCAAAGATACGCATAACAGGTACTTGGCGATCCGTGCCCCTCATGCCCTGAAAGATAGATATATTCAATTCTCAATCCACTTAGACAAGCATTAGACACTTATGGTGAGGAGGGATTTTGGATGCATTACAACTCAATAAAACCAAGATATGGGCGGGAAGACAAACACTACTGGGAAGCATGGTTGTTGGTTAGTAAACATTAACTAGTTAATTTCAATGATCGTTGTAATTTATTTTTGACACCAATACTAATTACTTGGTAATATAAATTTGACAACAACATAACAAAAAGTGGGGTTCACTTAGGGTTGGGGTAGTTAAAACAAAAGATTTAGTGAATGAACTTTTAGTGGTTGATGATTGTCCGCAACAAAAAGCAGACTTGTAAGTGTGAATTATGTTTGTTTGAAATTAATTTCATTGACAATGCCATACATTGCATGTGGTTCATTTAAATGTATTTACTATTTAGTAATGTCTCATATTTTCCTGACAGGGCTGATTGTGGTATTATAGTATATATGCTTCATTATGAAGCAACTCATGCGTCACCTTGACATGGAGAAGTCAATGGGAGAGAAGAGCTAAAAGTCTGTGCAAGCCGAGATGGTGAATTCATTTGTGAACGACCCAACTAGGTCATTTGTTGATGACAATTGATAATCAGAACAATCTTCCAATGGTGACCATATAGGTGCAGTGTGCTTCTTTTTTTTTTCTTTTTTTTTTCTTTTGTGTGTATGTGTGTGTGTTTAATTTCACGAGTACGTAGTATTTGAATGGCACATTACCATTGACATTAAACATCTTTGGTTGTTATCGTGATTTTGGCTGTTTTGGGTAGCATTGTCGGTACGGTTTATGATTTGTACATAATTTTTTGGAATATGTTAGAACAGTTTGGTAATAAATATTTGTTGCACTTGTTTGGTATGATATGGAGGTATTTATCAGTCATTAATATCAATAGGAATGTTAATAGAAATGACGAATGATGAACTGACATTTGCATAGTATTCTATAAGATGTAGCTTTCATTTTTTCAATGCACATTATAGTTGTTAATCTAATATTCAAGTCGTCTAAGTTGGTGGTTGTGACATTCACATCAAGTGGTCTAAGTTGGTGGTTGTGACATTCACATTACGTGCCCATTTTGTTACGCCCTTACTAAATTTGAATTTCCATATTTACTTTGTCCAGAAACATTAGTCGCCGATCAGTTCATGTTGTGCCAAATATTGTAAACCCATATTAGTTGGCATGACGCAATAACCATGCCACACCCATTTTCATTTTAATGAAACATTCACAATTGGAATGATTGGTGTGCTTAATTGTTTTGATCGTCCAATTACGTTATGCCCAAAATTGTAACCCCAGCTTAGTTGGTAGTTGGTGTGAGGCAACGACCATGTCAGATCCGTATTAAGTTTGATAAAACAGTCACATTTGTGTGCTTAATTGCTTTGCTGTTTCAAATGATTGGTTAAAAAAAATCAATAACACGGGTGTTGGTTCGAATTTTTAAATGGTTGTTACATTACATGTGTACACTTGATGTTTGACGTGCCACATCGTCCCAAATATGTGTCGTAACATTCACATTACGGGGCAATAACATAATTGGTACTCTCGCATTTACTTTAATCAGTTACATCGATCACCGATCAGTTCATGTTGTGCACGTTGTAAACCCACTATATCTCATTTGTATTCAGATTGGCAGAACATTCACATTTGAAATGCTAGGTGTGCTTCGTTACTTTGATCTTTCAAGGTAGTGTTCTAAATTAAGATTGATGGCTCGATTACAAGATCGTCTATGTCATTAAGTGATTAGAGTCATGATGTCATGCCTAAACAAAATTTGGCCATGAATACAAGAGCAACATTTGGTGGTTCGATCGACGTTCCACATGCCAAAAAATGGCAACTTCACACCGATATAACCACACTAGTGTGACATGGCGTCAGAAACTATGGGTTCTCACGTACAAGCCCAATTTCAACGTGCTAACTAAACATGTATTAATGAATTGAACAATATGGCTTGATGAATCATAGCATAAACATGTAACATTAATACATGAATGAAAGTATTATGACCAACAAAACCAGTCAAATTATGATGTGTCAACAATGTTTTGACTTATTAACGTTGGTCATCATTTTTTCCGCTACATTCTAGTATGATAATACGATTATGTTATTCAAAAGTGATATAGAACTTGGTCGCTAAGTGTCCATGACTAGATTCGCTCTTTACATGTCTTTCGATTGTGGCTCTCCATGTGGCCACATCGCCCACGCTTGATCTAACTTAACTTCTCTCCCCGAGATAGTATCTAATTCTTCTTTAGTCGTCCTGGAGGACGCCTAACTGCCTGTGGAGATATGATGAAGTCATCTTTTGAAAATGATGGTTAATCAACTGTTGGTATTGGTTGAATGCATCCAAAATAAACTACTTGGTACTAGATGGTGAAAAAGGGTTTGACCCGTGTACTAAAATCTCTTCCGCTATTTTGTATTGCAACCACCGCATGTGCACTCAAGAACCCATTCAGTTACCACTGGAAACATGAACATGAATGCCTACCAATGTCTACCAACACAGATGGAAATGAATGGACCTTGTATATGTCTTCATTTGCCTGGCTAACAATCTACGTACAGCCATTGGAGTACGCCTTCCTTACATGGCTTTCCATTTTTGGGCAAAGTAAGTCATTCCAATTAGTAGCCAACAATTTACGCTCTACCCTCATTGTCATTATCTGATTTCTGATAGTATCAACCAATCTAGTGATTAGGTAGTTACATGCATGACGTATCCATTTATTGAATAATTCTGCAACGTTTGAGATCATCTCCCCATAACGTTTGCCTCTAATGAAAATTTGGAAAACATTATCTAACAATGTTATTAAATATTGGGAACTTTGAAATGAAAATTGGGTTTGCAATGTAAAATGTGTACTGTTATGCAGATGCAAGTAATACATGTAAGTATCGTACAAACCGGAAATATGCGTTCGTCTAGTGTTGTAGTTGCATATCTTCCAAAAAATCATTTATCCCAGATTGTCCGAATCTTTTAGCTTACCCAAATGGTGCTGAAACGAAGCCTCAGTTGGAGCATATGCACGTTCATGCAACTTGGCCATTAAACCAAATCGGACACAGTTGCCGACCTACCATAATTTGTCCCTCAATTTTGCTTGGAGATGCTGCAAACAGTACGCATAATACGCAGATGGGAATACAATAGGCAAGGATTCAAGAAGTCTTGCATTCCAATAAGACACGAAGGTTAGTGTTCGAGCACTGTCGACAACGTTAGCGAGTAATTGTAAAAACCAAGTCCAACTTGCAGTCGTTTCGGAGTCAACGATAGCGAAAGCCAATGGAAATAAACCCGTGAGTTATTAGAATATTATAATCGCTTCATGCCTCATCCACATATTACAATCACAGTATGCCTCATCCACATAAAGTATTACAATATGTGGTTCTTAAAATATAAAAACAATTTAGACCACCAAAACCATGAACAGAGCAGTAGTAGAGATTGTATGCCTCTATATTGTTAAAAACCAACCAGCACATATCATCTTTTTTATTTATTATTTTTAGAGTTAGATTTAAAAACCAAAAAATATAGATAAATAAAAAATTTATTTTTTTCAATTCAAAAAATATATTCAAGTTAACAACTCTTTTTCAACAGAATATATTCAACATAATATTTAATCTCTTTTTCAATTAAAAACACAAACAGAATATCTAAACAAATTGAAAACACAAAGTCTTACAAATTACTAGGGATGCTTGCAGTTTGGCAATTCAATTGCGGCCAAATGAACCTTAAATCCGCCATCCGTCCAAAACTAGGTGGATTGGAAAAAATTAATCCGTAACCGTTTGCTCATCATCACGCATCCATCCCAAATGCAGTGAATTGATTTGGTTCGGTCGGTTTGGGCGGATCGGTATATCCACTACTCACCCCTAATTGTGACAAGTATTAAGTTAAATTCGTAATGGGTTAAACCATGTTTACATTCACACTAAGAATTGTTCACATTTCACAGCAACAAGGATATTGGTACTAAAATGACATTAAAATGGACACACGTTTTTCATGGGAGATCTCTCACTGCTGTAGTGGCCTAATCATAAAGTGTTTAGTGGCCATATGATGTGTCATTATATGGAATACTACAATAATTATCATCAGACAAGTACCTTTGTTGCCATCCTTCCCCGTTGCTGCAAGCAAATTGTCTTTAAATCTCCCCTTTAAGAATCTGCCGTCAAGGAACAATAATAGGCGGATATGGTTGAATCCGTCAATGCAAGCTTTGAATGATATGAAGAGCCGTTTAAATCGGCCGGTTGACTACTCAAAATCCAAGTTCACATAACTCCTAGGATTGTATTGCATAACTGCATCAGGGTAACACCTAAGTTGGTCGAACGAAACATGGTAGTCACCATACACTTCGCCTCTTGCTTTCTCCACACCTAACCAAGCTATGTGATAACTTGCATTCAATCCGTATTCTTATTTGAGGTCAAACATGATGTCAGTGGGATGTGTAAGTGGCTTATCACGCACCTGATCGCTAACAACATTGCAAACCAATTCAAAGTTGATTCTACTATGCTTCCTAGTGCAAACAACAGCACCACAACTATGCAAATTGTTCCACCTCTTCAGGTAAAAGTATCCATTGCGTGTTTGAACTCTTCCATGTATCAACCATGTATACCCTTCTTGCTTTCACAACGTGCGCACAGTCGTGACCCGCATTGAATCGTTCTTCACAAATTTAAAGTCAAACCCACACTGCATAACATATTTGGATAGAACCAAATGGAATTCAACAACACCTCCTTTGAAACATTGACTACGCGAGTAATGCCATATGACCAAGCCGTGTCATCAACGTTTTCTCAGTGTGGCAGCAATAATTGGACAACAAATCTACTTCAATTTCTGTATCCGAAATTCGTTCCGTGTTACGATCCATTTGGCTTGCGAAGATAGTCCCACCGTATTGCTCACCTTGAAGCACATCCTCCACTTCATTTTGTGAGCCAACCGCAACGTAGATAAGGTTAATTCCAAAGAATCTTGCAAGGAAAAACATGTTTTCCACGTCCACATCAATACTCATCATGAATTGGTTTTCATGACACGGTAATTTGTAAGATATGGAAATCAATGATGGTGTCACGTCCGCCCACCTCCTACATAAATCATCTACCAATTATGTGAATGTCAATCCATTAACACCCTTAACAGCAATAGTAGAGGAACTAAACGTGCACAATAGCATTATGTCCATATCCTGGGCAACAAGATAAATGAAACAATAAGAGTGTCAGTACATTTTGCAACCAATCAAAAAATAAGACATGCGACATGTGTTTTATAATCAAATATGAGCACAGTATTGACACCTATTTTTTTCTATAAAGGACAAACATGAAATTGTAAATGTCCTATGTATTGAACCACCATCATTCCCGATCCACTGTAACTTCGACATCATAAGACAGGATGTTGAGGACATTCGATTAAAAAATAAAAAACTCATTAATTTTGCACAATGTACTATGACATGTATATAAACACTGATTACAACAACGACACAATACAAATTCAAATACATATACAACCGAACGCAGCACACAAAGGACATATAACAACATGGTGGATGTGGATTAACATTGTACCCTAAATCTAATGTTAATCGAAACACGATGAAAGTGTGCCAATGGATGGCTGTAATAGATTGTGAAAACCCTATTAGTTACGATGAAAGTGAAACATAAACAAACAACACCACACAACAACAATCTCACCAAAAACAAAAATCATACCTCCTCCACTCAACCAATTGGAGTCCAAATCGAGAGAAGCATGTAAATAATTTTATGGTGTTATGCATATAACAACCTTCATAATCCAAAATCGTGAACTATCATGATTTTCACAAATAATAACATAATGTAGAAAATAAATAACATAACCGGATCAGTTATGCTAAACCTTCGAGTGATTTATAATTGATTGAACGTAAACCTAATATTAATATTAGTGAAAAAATGTTTCTCTCTCTTAACCTTCTTTAGAATACATTGAATTCAGAAAAATGTGATAGGTAGTCTGCATGTCCTTTTATAGGTAGAGAGGGGACCAATTTCCTTATTCAACAATGATTTCACTTTTCCATCAAAGTGGGATACTCGGAAAACACTCTTCTTTATTTACCAATTAATTATAGCAAAAAATATGGAATCATAATCTTGCCAAATCTCTAATTCATATTGCCATATCATGTGGGTTAACATAATGACTAAATAATTAATTTAGTCTTACATTCTTCCCACTCGGCCCATATGATAACTTACGTCAAGATTTAACAAGGTTATCATTAGGCGCGCAATAAACCATATTCAATATTACCTTTAATTTGGTCCTCATCATAATGCTATAATTAAATAGTTCACTAATATGAGTCATGACGGTTCTACACCAATAGTGCGATATAGTCCCTTTCATGTACTACAACACTAGCAACTAATTTAACATTGCCCTTTAAGTAAAGAGTATAAAGAGGTCCAACGATAATGTTTTTTATGAAAGACTATTCCTGTTGTTATTCATTCATTCTCATATATGTACGTACTCATTCCATAACAGGAAATATATTAGAAACACAATTAATGAGATCTCAATGTGTCAAATAACAAAATCAATCATAAACAACTGTTATGGATTACATTCAAGACCCAATTGGCAAGTTTCTTAATTGTCTGTAAGAGTAATCCCTTCATCAATAGATCTGTACTTAAAAGTTATGTACTTATGTGTTTTATTGACACTTTTTGTTTCTGAAATTCTTCTTTAACGACAAAGTATTTTAATTCTATGTGTTTAGCATCATTAGAATGCTTGTCATTCTAAGAAAATAAAACAATTACAAAATTGTCACACTAAATTCTCAATGACTTGACAACAAAAGTCAGCAATCCCAAGTCCTGAGATAAAGTTTCGCAATAACAATTTATGAATTGTGGTCTCAAAGCACACCACAAATTCAACTTTCATAGAGGATACTTATGATAGTTCGTTTTACACTTTGCTTAATATTGCTCCTCTACATAATAGAAACAAAGAACCAAAAGTGAATTTTTTACTATCAATATATCATCTAAAGTCTGAATCTAAGTAGCCAATCAATTCAAGACTATCAAACTTCATAAATGTGAGCAAGTAATCTTTTATTCCTTATGATTATCTTATCACTTTCTTATTTAAGCATTAAGCTTCTTACAATAAATGGATAATGAATCGTTTCCATTCTAATTGATTTTATAAAATTTTTGCATAAGACTGGACTTATTTCCTTTTGGAACATGAATAACTTTATGTGAATATTCATTCATTCTGAATCTCTATAGAACTTTTAATATATACATTATAAGACAATCTTAACAATTCATGTGATTCATTCAGAAATATTTCAATTTCTATCACATAGATTGTCTTACTAGTATATTTCATTTTAAAATTCTTAAAGAGAAATTTATTAACTCGTGCAATAAATCACGTACATTATTGACAAGCAAAATATCATCAATATACAAAATCGTAAACTTGCTCCCACTAATCTTTGGATATGTGCACTAATCAAAAATGTTTTCTTTAAATCCAAAGGAAAAATAGTATCATAAAACTTAAAATACTATTTTTAGAAAGCTTGTTTAAGTCCATAAATTGATTTCTTAAGTTTACAAGTCACATTTTCATTTTCCTCAATAGAGAAACTATTGAGTTGATCTACACAAAATTCTTCATCTAAACTCTCTTTTAGAAAATTAATTTTCACATACATTTAATACAATTCAATATCATAATGAGTTACTAATGCCATAATGATTCTAAATTAGCCTTTTAAGATACAAAGTGAAAAAAGAATATCTCATTATAATCAATGTCTATTTTTTGAGTAAAATCTTTGGCCACATATCTAGCATTATATCATTTTATATTGCACTTATAATAATAAATATTTTTGTATTCTTAGGCAATTCAATGAAATCCCAAATTTTATTCTGGTCCATTAATTTCAACTCATCATTCCTGACATTAATTCATTTAGTAGAATCAATACTTTCTATGGCTTGTGACAATAAAACCGAGTCTTTGCTTATCCAAATATTATAATAAGATTGTTAGAAATATACTACATAATCATTCGAAATGACAAATCTCTTTACATTATGAGATCTTCTTAATAATATTTCTTGTGGTTCTTCTACAACTTTTCATTGGTGATAATTATATTATGGAGTAATTGGTTATTCATTTATTATTCCAAAACATTAAGTTGTTTAACAACTATAGGAACGACAATTTCCTTCAAATTATGGATAATGATACTTGTACCCAAACTTATTGAATAATCGCATTTCATGATTTATCACTCCCACTGATTTCACCATTCTTATTAAATTTGATATTATCGGTTTCTGCAATTCTTGTACAATGACCAAGATAGTAAAACTAATACCCTTTGAATTTTCAAGATAATCAACAAAATAACCACTGATTATTCTAAAATAAAATTTCTTTTCATGTGGAGTAATAAATGTAATTTTGTAGACAACCTCAAACATGCAGGTGTCTTAAGTTCGGTTTCCTTCCTGTTCACAGTTCAAAGTGAGTGTTTGAAACTGCCTTACTAGGAACTAGATTCTATATGAAAATAATAAATCATAATGACATACATCTACAATATTATGGGTATTTAGAAATTATTTAACATACTCTTAGTCATATTCATTACAGTACAATAATGTTTCTCAACTACATCATTTTGCTGAGGCATTATGCCTTTCATAGAGTTTAGCAAATAGACTTGTGCTTTGCACTATCTTTATGTTTTTCACATTTTTGCTTAATTGCCTTTCTTTCTTAATAATGTACACATCAATATGTCCATTTACTAGAGATCTGTTGTGCAACAAATAAACAAAATCATAAAGTGAAAATTCATCTATAAAAGTGATAAAATAATTTTATTTACCAAACATGAAATATCAAAAGGGCACATTAATGTCTATTTGTATAATATGAAAAAACCCTGTATATCTTGTGACACTTTACTTAATGTGATTGAATTGCTCTTCTTTAATGCAACCCACACTCCCACTAAAAACAATAAAATCAAAATTCAAAAGAATCTCATTTTTACTAGTCTTTATAACTTCTTCTTTTTTCTAAAAAAAAAATAGTACAATTTTTTGTGCCACAAGTTTGAGGAGTTTTCATTTATCAAAGCTATAATGATACAAGATAAATTAAATTTTTGAGAAATCATTAAATTTTAATTTATACAAACCATCATAAATAATACCAAAATTAACAAAAGAGGTATTTTTAATAAATTAAACTTTTATTCTAAATTTTGAAAACAACCATCAAGGTTAATTAAGTTTGGACAAATGAATAAATAATTTTCAAAATTGGAATGTAACGCCCTCAAAATTCAACCCATTAAATATAAAACAAAACATGCATTATTAAAAGAAAACATTATTTATTACATCAATCATCAGAGTCTCACGAAATAAAATACCATAATAAATGCCCTACGGGCTTACATCTTGCCAAGCCAACACTTGGATACAATTTATTGAGTTCTAACTCAAAAACAGATAAAGCCCTAGGCTTGAAGGATTACATTGTTCAAATAAACCAAATAAAAATAAAACAAGTCTTCAAATTCAATTCCTCACAAGTTAAGTCCTTGGAGGGAGTGAACCACCTGAACCTGAAAAATAAAGTTCCCATATAGGGTGAGCCACAGCCAGTAGAGAAATACTAAACCAAGCATAAGAATTAACTAAAGCATTAGCATCTGATACATGGTTAACACTCTACATTCAAGTTACAATTTTCATGACACAAATGTCTACATTGCCTATGACACACTGTCTATGGCACTTTTCACTTTCCAATCTTTATTCAACTTTTCAAATTATATCATTATGGCTCAGAACCTGGCCAACTATCACAGTGATCCAGATGTCACAAAATAAATGAGACTAAAGCTCAAATCACAACACTTCCATACTTCCAATTGATACACATTATAATGATGCATCATGTCAACAACAAATAGCAATATTGCTATTATCAATAAGCACACATATGAGTGATGCTACTGGAGTCCATCCCCTATCTCCTCCCAACAAATCCGGTTTAGAGGTCCATCCCCTATCTTCCCCTAAACCGTGGAGTTCATCCCCTATCTCCTCCAAATGAAATGCATATGCAATGAAACACACAATTGCCATATACAACACGTAATCAATACAAGTAATGTTCTGTATTAATTCAACTGTCAACCTAAGTGACATAATTTCAGTTATACCTATGCCGCATGCAAGGTCTACAACAATCAATGACTATCCTCCACCGATAGCCCAAAACAGTTATTTCTAAACAAGAAATAATACAACATTGAATATAAAATTAACATTCTCATAGGTAAGTATTTAAACTACCCAACTATATCATTAATCTCATAATCTCCCCAATCTCATGAATTAAACTAAATTCCACATTTTTCCCTTAAATTAATTATGCAAATTAATCTAAGCCAAAACCCTAAGGTTCTCCCAAAATTACCAAACTACCCCCACATACCAAAATACCAACACTTAGGATTAAAACATATAAATGGAGTAGGAAATCCCTACCTCGAAGCAAGAACCAGAAAAGATGATGATGAAGAAGATGCTCGAAACTCCAAAGTGCTCCAAACTGACAACTGCTCAGATTAAATGGAAGCCCTCACTCTCCTCTATCTTATTTGTAAAAGAACTAGGGCAAAAACCCACCCTAACTAGATCAAATCAAGGAGAGAAGATGAGTTGGGAGAGGGAGAACTCGTAACCTAGGGTTTAGAATATGAAAGGGACTCAAAAACTGAATTAAAACACGCAGCTGCGTATTTAAGTCTGACAGGCTCGCTCGAGCGAAGACCTGGTCGCTCGAGCGACCAGACACAAGAAATACTCGCTCGAGCGAAGAAAAGCTCGCTCGAGCCAAAAACTCGATGCTTTAGGTCTGCAACCCAGAAGCTCGCTCGAGCGAAGGAAAGCTCGCTCGAGCGAAGGACTCGAAAACATACACCTCGCTCGCTCGAGCGAAGGAAGCTCGCTCGAGCCAAGAAACACATCTCTCAGGTCTATGTACTGGACGTAAGGCTCGCTCGAGCCAAGGAAAGCTCGCTCGAGCGAAGAACCAAAAACGAAGACCTCGCTCGAGCGAAGAGAAGCTCGCTCGAGCGACCAAGCCAAAAACTGAACATGCAGACTTGGTTTCTAAACCCAACCAATCTGCAACCAACCTGCTAAACACATCCTATAACCCAAGAATAAGGAATTAAAGGACAACAACAACAAATATAACAGCGGAACATAAGTCCGGATACAATAATCAAAAGGGAAAAGACCGGGGTCGCTATATGGAATCAATATAAAATTTTGAAATAAAGTCTAAATAATGATCAATGTCCAAAAATAAACAATAAGTCTCAATAATTTCAATTGAGATTTTAACATAATTGGTTTGAAAATAATATTGCACCGAAAACAAACTCATTCACAAATATTCTTAGATTCTTTAATTGAGCAGTCAAGTTAGATAATTCAATGACATACTCATACATCTCATGCATACCATCAAACTTTATGTTGGTAAGCTTAACTATAAGTATCCCAGCAAAAAAACTTATAAATAGTTTGGAAACATGCTTTCACATTATTTAGCATTATCAATTTGAGAAAGTTAAAACTTAATGTTTACTATACTCATTCGCATAAAAACATAAACTTTATTTGTTCGATCTTTTTATACTTTATGAAAAAGTCTTTTCTTTCTTTTATACTGCTTGAATAATAGCAATAAATTTCTCAAATAGTAACACTAGTCAAAATTTAGAACATCAAGATAAAATTGAACTTGTTCTATTCATTTTGAGAAATCTTTTTCATTTAAAATCAAAACAAACAAGGTATAAAAATATAGCGAAATAAAATTTTAATCAATAATTCATGCTCACTACATTAATGCTAAGAGTAATTAATAATTGATAATTAGTCAAGATAAACACATGTTTAAACAATCACAAATAGTATCACCGTGATCTACCTTTGGGATAATCTAATGGCATACTATTTAACAATTATGGTGATTCTCTTTTACCAATAAGACTAATTAATAAAATATTCATAATTAAGTAGGTTTGTTACCTTTGGGTATTCATTCCAATATTAACTATGAATACCCATCAATTATCATATTCCAATTCAACAATTATTTACAAGTTGTGCACCTTTGGGCCAACCTAATATCTTTGTAATTAAAGAATTGCGATTTGCAAAGTCATTATATATATTTTTTATAAATACTTGGGAATGTTATTAAATTTCAATTATTTGATTTGATATTTATGTGTCATTCCGTTTGGGTCATTTTGACAACTATCAATCGCATTATAATTTAAATTTCAAAACACAATAAAAACTTTGCATGGACATTATTGAATAAATAATAATTTATTCACAATTATTCATCATCATAATCATAATGCATATTACTAAATCATAAGAATAATATTAAGACAATAAATATTAACACAATTCATATTCTATGTCATATAAGAATATATACTTTTGTACCTTATCAAACCACCTATAAAATCAAACTTATACATAATGGTGGTAATAACATCATACTGAAATAATTTTTTTAGAGGTTACAGTTAGATCCATAAATAGCAATATGCTTTAGTACTATAAATATCACAATAAAATTTTAATATATTTTCTCATACTAAAATTTAATAACACTTTAATGTGCCTCACAGTTAAATTTGATAATATAAAACTTGGCAAAACATGAATAATTGTCACCATCGTGATTAGTAAAATACAAGTTAACAATTCTTTGCTACCATGCCATATCTAAAATTCATAAGCATATATAAAAAATAAATTTTATACATAAAATAAGAGTGCATCTGTTGAGACTTTGAAAAGACGCATGCTCAGCATATTAATATTGTGATATCCCTGTTCCGCAATATGTTAATTGGGCCTTATTATGAGTATGGTTATGTGTTTAACATGATTTTGTGTGACATTATGTGAAAATATGTGGTTTTGAATTTCTATCTGTTCACCGTAGGAATATCTGTTTGATTATCTGCCTTGGGAATTAAATTGAAGGCCCTATCGGCCACCGAAACCAAAATTGATTACGCCATTGTGATTAGCGTAATTTTTAGAACCTACGGTGAAATTTAATTGGAAATTGATTCGGATCAGATTAAATTGATTAAATTGATGAATTAGTGCCCAATTACTTTATTATTATATTGGAATTAGTGGGGTTTGTTGTATTAAGGCACTACACCCTCAATTCTCTCTTTATGGCTTCATTTGGCTAATTTGAACTCAAAGAAGAGAGAGGGCTGGCTATAGAGATAGAGAGTGAGAGAATTGTGTAATCTTGGCTAAAGGTTTGGGGAATTTGAAGATTTAACTCAAGAATTTGCTATAGTTTGGAAGATTGAGCTCCTAGGTAAGGGAATCCATGAGTTTAATGTTGTAAGTTGTGAATTCAAGTTTGATTAATGGTCAAGAGCATGAGTTAGATTGATTATGATGAAATTGAGTTGGTTTTGAAATTGCCATAAATTTCCATGTTTGAGCATAAAGTATGTAATCCATGTTGAGTTTTGATTAATGACCATGTACTTGATCATCTCTTCACCAATTAAGTTGAGGATATTGTGTATATTTCACATGCAAGTGCAAATCATGGGAGTTTGAGTCTTGCATGTTCGAATCTAGTGAGTTGGTGATGAGTTTGAGTTAATTTGAGACATGCATGTGATTAAATTGTGAAATTGAGCTTCATTGTGTTGTAATTTGGTGTTTATACCATGTTAGAATATGTATATGTGAAGTTTGAGCCAAAATCATGCATTTGGAACCTTTGAATATCAAATTGAAACTCAAGAACATGTTCTGGATTTTCCAGAATTTTGATGTCCGCTCGAGCGGGAAAACCGCCGCTCGAGCGTGAAATTCGTGCTCCCAATATTTTTGCAGACTTGGATGTCTGCTCGAGCGGGGAAGTTCACGCTCGAGCGGGGAGCTATGTAGACAGACCTTCAGCTCGAGCGCCAGACTTCACGCTCGAGCGTAATTTTGATGCATCCAGTACTTTTGTAGACCTCATGGGTCCGCTCGAGCGGGGAAGTCCACGCTCGAGCAAGGACCCTGTTTTCTGAAATTTTAAAAAGACATTCTGTGTTTCATTTTCTGTTCTCTTTCACTTCCAAGTACTCTTAGGCATACATTGAGCATTGTAATTGAGTTAAAGAGATAAGAATGAAGCCTAAAGAGGAAAATGTGAATTTAGAACGGATCGAATTGTTTGTGACCCTTTTGTGTTCATGGAATGTGTAGGGTCAAACTCCAGGGCAAACCAACCAACCGATCACTGTGAGTAATATCTTAACAAAGATATCTGAAATATATTGTTGTCCAAATTGCTTACTTCTATGTAAGTTGTATAAGTTCATCGATTCGATTGGTGGACAATGTTTGCTATACCAAATGAGTGGGCCAGAGGCCAGTCTAATCTGAATAATGGGCTAGAGGCCGTTTTGACATGAATGGATGGGCTAGAGGCCGTTTTGACATGAACGAATGGGCCGGAGGCCGTTTTGACACAAATGAATGGGCCGGAGGCTGTTTTGACATGAACGAATGGGCCGAAGGCCGTTTTGACACAAATGAATGGGTCACAGGCCGTTTCGACATGAACGAATGAATGGGCCAAAGGCAATTTTGTCATCTGAATGGGCCAAGGGCCGTTTTGACACAAATAAAAGTTCGAATGGGCCAAAGGCTAGTTTGTTTGGAACCGCAGTCACTTGACCTAAATTGTGTATATATGTTAAATAGAAATATGAATTGGGCCTAAGGCCGTTTGAAGCATGTTGTTCTACATCTCTTCTGTATAGCTTCTTTAATTGATATTATTCACTGGGCTTTCGCTCACGCTCATTCATGTGTTTGTAGGTGAGCCAAGAGAAGTCCAAACCCAGCCCCAGTGAAGTCTATGTGGAACAACAAAGGTTTTGGGAGAGTCAGCCCTTGTGTCTCACGCACGAGACTTGTCTTCGCCCTTTTGTTCTGTAATTATATTTTGTCATGTTGGCGAAGACTTTGCATCTGTTGTATATAGTCGTGATGGGTTGACTTAGACTTTTATGATCCTGTATGTACAGAACCTTATGTAGTACATATTTTGTTGTGAGTTATTAATATGCATATGTATGGTTTGTTATGATGTGCCATGTAAGCACAGCTTTATGGACAAAGTTTTAAATTACTTCTGTTTGGCCCCCTTAACTCTGTTAAAATACGTCTGGTTTGGTTTGAGGCCGTAGGTAATCTCACGATTACTGGCCGGTTATGTCTTTAACCCACGGGGCGGGTTCGGGTCATGACAAATATAAAATTTAATTCTGATCATCTTACACTACTACTGGTCTATTACTTAGATGATCATCATCATGACAAAAGAATTTATAATACAATTTTAATAATGAAATTCCAGCAATAATTTATATATGCATGACACATGCAAGCAATACCCAATTCAACATACTATCGAGTTTTGAACCAAAATTTACAATTAACAAAATTTAAATAAATTTATTTTTTTTTTAAATGATAATTCATGAACACAGGCTCTGATACCACATGTAAATAATTTTATGGTATTATGCATAGAACAACCTTCATAATCCAAAATCGTGAACTATCATGATTTTCACAAATAATAACATAATGCGGAAAATAAATAACATACCTGGATCAGTTATGCGAAACCTTGGAATGATCCATAGTTGATTGAACGTAAACCTAATATCAATATTAGTGGAAAAAAGGTTTCTCTCTCTTTGCCCTCTTTAAAATACATTGAATTCAGAAAAATTTGATGGGTAGTCTGAATGTCCTTTTATATAGGTAGAGAGGGGACCAGTTTTCTTATTCAACAATGATTCCACTTTCCTATCAAAGTAGGATACTTAGAAAACACTCTTCTTTATTTACCAATTAATTGTAGCAAAAACTATGGAATTATAATCCTGCCAAATCCCTAATTCATATTATCATATTATGTGGGTCAACATAATGATTAAATAATTAATTTAGTCTTAGAAAGCAAACAACACACAATCCCCCTCCTTGACCATATCATCGGCCATATTCACATCCAAATAAACAATATTTTCAAAATGCACCGAAATCCCGCAATCAAGACGACATCCACACGTACGGTCATAGCCTCCAGAATCAACTTTCCTAAAAGCCTTAAAAAACGTGAAATATTGAATGATACAATAACATAAAATATGGAAATAAATTATGGGTATAATAGTACATTAATACCATTCACTTACAACTCATATGATCTTGTGGAATACATTTTTATCTAAATAAGATTTCAAACTCTATAAGAAATTATACAGTATTTCACATTAAATAAATTCTCATAATAAGACTTACACTACTAGAAATATGACCTTTTGCGTTTATTTTTTTTGCGACAGATGATTTAGCGGTTGCAAAAAATCACTTTTTACATTAAAAAAAAAAAAAAAATGACCCGCGTTGTTAACTGAAACTATCTCCTTTTTCACTCTTATTTCCCAAATCTCTCTGTATGAACTCTCTCAAAATCTCTCTTGCTCGACTCTCTCTTTTGACTCTCCACTCTCTCTCTCGAATCTGACTGGCCACAGTCGAAGCTCTTCATATGCATCGCCATTCTCACACTCTTCGGAGCTTCCAAAGCAAATTAATCAACCACAACACATTGTAGCGATCTTCTTTTTCTTCATATCTCTCTCTCTCTCTCTCTCTCTCTCTCTCTTTCTCTCAATTCAATCGCCGGAGCTTCCATGGCTGCTTATTCCGCTGTCGGATCGGTCTTCGTCGCCTTCAAATCCGCCGAAATTTCTGTTCATTCTAGCTATTTGAAACTCTCTAATTTCCGACATTGCTCTCCGATTTCAAGCCGAGTCGGATCTATTTAGCTCAGACATAGCCTTAACTCGCATTGCGGATCCCGAAGCTCCTTTGCTTCGTCTGGTAATCATCAATCTATGTTCTGTTTAATGATATCACTGAATGAATTGAATCGAATCAGTTAATTGCACAGTCACTCAGAATTTCTTAGGTTTAATATAATCTCTCACCTCTGCTTCTCTCTCTATCTGACTTAGGAAATCTATGTTTTCAATTATTTGCAATTCTTTCTTTTCTCATCTGAAAAGTTTCTATCTATTTTCAATTCTCCTCACATATACATGCATATTTATACACACATCTGAATTTTTCTTTTTGAATCTTATTTTCGAACTTTACTCTCTCTCTCTCTCTCTCTCTCTCTCTCTCTCTCTCTCTCTCTCTGTAGGTATTCGTTCTCTTTGTTTTGGCAAATCCTCTGATCACTGGTCGAAGCTCTCCTTTGGATCACAAGCTTCGAAGTTTGCAAAAAATGTGAGGGATTCACAGCTTCAAGTGCATCTCTTTCGTTCTTTTTCTTTACATTATTTAGCTTTCTTGTGATATTATTGTGTTTGGTTGCCGAGAAAATGTTGGAAAACGATCTCTTCTTCACATCCACTGAAGCCAAGTATTTTTCGTGAGGTTCAAATTTTAATTTTCTCGCATTTTATAAAACACAGGACAGTCAGTATGTGATAATAATGTCCAGCATTTGTTGACTAACAAAGTATCACATAAAGGCCAAATTAGCAGATCAAAAATAGAATATTGCTCGCACTAGAAGAAAAATTTTATACAAATTTTTTATTCTGATATGTAAACGAGTGCAATTTTTAGACAAGTAATCAAATATGAATAATTGAAAATGATTACCGTGTTACTATAGATATCAGTTTTGTTTTTTGAAATTGGACAGTGTTAGGATCTATATTGTCAAAATCCCGCGCACAAAACTAAGTAATTGAGTTGTAATTTTTATGTGTTTTTTTGCCTTCCTCGCTCGAGCCAGGAAGTCCTCGCTCGAGCGAAGGACTGTGTCCAGCATAAAACCTGAAGGTGATGAATGTGCGCTCGAGCATGGTATTGGTGGATCGAGCGAAGGTCTATGCTCGCTCGAGCGAATATGAAGGTGGCTCGAGCGAAGAATTGCTTCCATACAAAAACCTGAAGGTATTGTTTCCTCGCTCGAGCGAAGAGTTCGTGGCTCGAGCGAGGTCACTAGTAGAAATCACGCGAATACACTCCTGCTCGAGCGAGAGGAGCCTCGCTCGAGCGAGCTTCAGAATCCGGGAATTTTCTAGTAACTGGTTTCTTTCAGGATTGGGACTCTTTTTGGTTTTCTATAAGTAGATGGTTTCTCTAAAACCAATCTAACTTTTTCTAGATCAGATCCAAGAGTTCTAGAGTTTGGTTTGAAGTTTTCCTCTGAAAGTTGATGAGTTTTCTTTGATGTTCTTGAGAGAGTTCTAAAACTCATGAGTTGAAATTCATACATCAAAGAGGTTGATACTTAATATTCAGAGTATTCTCTTCGGTGGAATCCCGAAGATCTTTACGTAAAGTTTCAAAAGGTGTTGTTTCTTTACGTAGTCGTTTCACCACGCCTTCGCCACGAACTGATTCTGAAGTTGGTTCCACACCTCAACTTCACTTGTCGAATTA
>JAPPVO010006042.1:0-13846 GCA_030407325.1 Camellia japonica | reverse complement strand
GGCAACATGATCAGCGATCATGGAGGAGCAGTTCGACGGTTTGAAGTGCAGTTCGAGGTCATCCTTGACAAGTATAAATAGCAGGAAGCCCCCAGAAAAAACCCCCAGACTCAGATAAAAAAAACCAGTCATTTACTTCATATTTTCTTTTCCAGTTTTACATTTCCAGTTTTTACATTTCCTGCACTTTAAATACCTGTTCTTTACATTCCTGCACTTTAAATTCCTGCACTGCACTTCGTTCATAGGAGTAGTTTCAAGTAGATTATCGCTGTAAACCTCTACGAGGCTGAGTTTGGATCATTGTAAGTTTTCATCTTAATGAAATACTTCATTTGTTCGCATCATTCATCTGTTATTTTGCTTAATTTCTCCTAAGTCAAGCCACCAGTAAAAGTCCTCTTCATTGAGGCTGAAAGAACTAAAACACAATCGTCTGATAATTGGTTGGCAATTATAATTTCTGTAAGGACTGATTGATCCTTGCTGGCACGCTCGCATTTACAAAAATACCCTTCGAAAGCCAAAAAGCCAACATATATTTTTGGCACGCCCAGTGGGACTTGTTAAAATGGCTAGACGAAGACGACAAGGAGAAAATGAACGCTTGGAAGAAGGCGTAGAAGGAGAGGTAGAAATACCTAATCCAGAGGATAATGTGGTAACACATCCTGTGGAAACTCCCATGTTATCAGAACCTATGGTCGAACAGACCAGTACTTCGGGACAAGAACCATATGTTCATAATATTGGACGAAACCAAGGAATTGGACCATCCACTGTTCCATCTACTCAGCCAACAAATCCATGGGATGGCCTAGTAGATGCTATGGACAACAATTAATGAACACAATGGAAAGGTGGGCAACATCCTTTTTGATCGAATGAATAACCACCAACCAACAAACACAAGACACACAGAGGAAGTTTTAATGTCCCTCAGCAAAGATTGGCTAGAGACAAACAGCCTATGCAAGTTAATGGACATTCTAATGGTCAAACTAGTAATCAGAACTATGAAAGACCATCACCTCAGTCTTGGTATGAACCCATTTCGAGGCCTATAGCAGGCCAAAATGCCTCAGTACTTAACAATGAAGCCACACAAGTTGGTGGATCTGGTCAAGTACAAGAAACTGGCGTAAGAATGGTTACAAATCCCATGTTCGAAGCCATACCTGGCACTAGGGGGTATAATAATCCCTTATTCGAATTTATACCGGGGGTTGGAAGGTTGGCCTGCAAATGGAAGGACACAACACCTGTTCCAGCACCTTTCGCAGGTCCTTTCGCAGGACAGGCTCAAAGGGTTACCCACACCCCCAACAGCAACCTGCACCACAGGGGCAACCAGTCCCAAATGTACCACCTTATGGACCAAGAGGACCACAAGCACAAGTTTGTCCACCAAATCCTGTGTTTGTCCCTCCAGTAGTGGTTCAGCAGGCACAAAATATGGTCCCTAGGGACCAAATTGCTGATATTGTTAGGGAGATGTGTGGACCATGGCTCGGGGGTCCAGACTCCTGTATACAGAAAACCATACCCAGAATGGGTAGATAGGGTACATGAATACCCAAGGGGTTCAGGATACCAGATTTTACCCTTTTCTATGGGACTGGAAATCAGTCAACAATAGAGCATATTGCTAGGTTTGCTGCTCAATGCGGTGAATTTACTAATCATGACTATATGAAACTAGATTATTCCCAATTCTCTAACTGGGGGAGCATTTGTATGGTACATCAACCTTACACCTGGCTCCATTCAAAATTGGCAACAAATGGAAGAGGCATTTCATGCCCAATTCTTCCAATCGAGCCAGAGGTTTCTATGGCAGACTTGGCTAGATTGAGTCAAAGGCCAAGAAAAGGCTACTCAGTTTATTGCCAGATTTAAAAGGGCTCGAAATAAATGTAGAGTCATCCTGCCAGAATCAGAATTCGTAAGATTGGCTCAAAATGGCCTAGAGTTCAGGCTTCGAAAGAAGTTTGACTCAACTGAATTCAGAGATTTGGTGGAACTAACTATAAGGTGTCTAGATACGAAGCATTACTAGAGGAGGAACAAGATCGAAATAATGCATCGTACAAGACATATTATAGAGATCCTAATTATGAGATCGATGCAGCAGAGATTGTGGGCAAAGAACCTGTGATCTGTGAGGCATTAGTTCATAAGGATACAACAATTGACCAGCAGTTTAAAAAGAAAGACTTTCACAGAAAGTACTCTTTCGACTTAACAAAAGCAGATGACATTTTTGATCATTTGCTTGCGGCCAACTTCCTTAAGTTACCTAAAGGAGTAAAACTGCCATCTCCAGATGAACTTAAGGGAAAAGTATATTGTAAATGGCATAACTCTTGGTCTCACTCGACTAAAAACTGCATTGTTTTTCGAGACAGGATCCAAGAACAAATTCGGAAAGGGAGTTTGAAATTCCCAGCCAAAACAAGAAAAGGCCATGGGGATTGACAGTAATCCGTTTCCAGAAGTTGGAGAAAGCACAGCTAATGTGGTGTACCAACTTCCAGAATCTATCTCTGCAAGAGTTGGAAAGAGTCAATGTGCAGATGCATATTGCCAACCAGACAACTACCAAGAAGGACACTAGAAACCCACCAGCATTGGACAAGGTTTCTCACACCAGAAGAACACTCTGATGAAGAAGCACTGGATGATGATTCCTTGGAAGCAGTGTAATGCAAGGATGTGTCCCAGGTGCAGACTGAGTTATAAATGGTTGAAAGGGCTTCCAATCGATGGGAAGCAATATTACAGGGATGTTCAGAGACGTCCTAAATCAACCAATGCTTACAACAAAAGGCCGTATCCGGCTAGTGATAGGCAGCGACCATAGTGGTTGAGCCTGCAATGGACAGAATGCATGCTAAAGGCAAGAGGCCCTTATATGATCCAGGCCACCTAACTATTACAGAATGGAGAGCAGTCATTCTGAAAGAAGACTGGAGAGGAGCTCAGTTCATGGGATCAAAGCCAGAGATTGGCCCCCTAGACCAACCTCACGCAGAACAGAAAGTGGCCACCTTCATCGAAGGTCTGAATCAGGCTCAAAACATGAGGTCAGAGCCAAACACTTACCTTCACAGCCAGCTTCGAAGATGGCTTCGAAGGTAGAAAAAAGCAGTTCAACATCTGAGTCAGCAAGTTCGTGGTACCTGGAGTCCCAGACTGGTTTGTAATGCAAAACAAACCTAGGGAAGTGCCTGCCCGGAGAGATGTTGGAATCCAAGGCAGGATGGTCAAGCCTCCTTTGGTGGCTCCGAACAATTGGGTATTGCTTAAACACCCAAAGACAAAGGAACCAGATATGGTCCCAGTCATTTCGAGATCACAAAGGAGAAAGATTCAGCGCAGGTACACTCAGTACCAGAACGATATGAAAGAAAATGAGAGAGAGCTCTTCATTGGTCCAGACAGAAGGAAAAGAAAACTCCAAAGTCAGACCATACTCCAAAGCCAACTCTACAAAGCAAAGTGGGTTGCAGCAGAGAACAATTGGCCAAGGTTCATTCTGAACTAAAAGCCAGAGAGAAGTCTAGCTTAGCAGGGTTGGAGAAAGCTCTGATGGAGAGTGATAGCGAGACGAGAAGAAAGAGATTGGCATAAGCCAAAAGAAAGAAATGGTGGAGGAAGAAATGTTCGAAGCCTTCATGGCTGAGCAAACATTTTTGGTTGAAAAACCAGTTGAGAAAGATCCTTCGAAGGAATCAGTTAACAATGAAGTGCCAGAGTGCAGCATGGAGGATGCTGCTGAAGTAACTGAACAAGGTGGCCAAGGGAGGAAGCAAGTACAGCCAGCCATCCAATTTGGCTCATTTCCTCCAGTATCAGTTAATATGGTACACATACTGCCTCATGAGTTCCAAGCTGGAAATGAGGACCAAGATGACCAAGACATGGATCCTATTCCTGTCTCTAGTGAAGACTCACAAGTAAGTATGGTACAAGATGATCCTGGGATGGCTACCCCAATGGAGACTGAATATGAGAGTGAAGAAGAAGAGGTGAGCATTAATCTCTCGTATCCTTTTGAGTATCCCTCGAATTCTATGACACAACATGTCAAGCCTTTGTACATCAAGGCTTTCTTCGATGGGATACAACTGAACCGAGTCCTGATAGACAATGGGGCAGCAGTGAACTTACTACCGAAATCTTCTTTGAAGAAACTAGGGAAAAAGAATCCTAGGTTGATCCCAACCAGCACAACCATCGCTGGTTTTGCTGGAGACAAACAGATGGCTCAGGGGATTTCTACCCATTAACTTGAGTGTGGGAACCAGGGATTGCATGACAGCATTCTTCGTAATCGACAGTAATGCTAAATACAATGCTTTACTTGGAGAGATTGGATCCACACTAACAAATGTGTGCCTTCCTCTTTGCATCAGAAATTATGATGGCCTTAGGCAATGAGAGAGACGGAGGAAATTGATGCAGATCCTCAACCCTTCATAGCCTGTGCAGACTTTGCAGAGGCCAAGTTGTATATTGAGGGAGTGACACCACTCAGTATACTGAGGAAAGCTGATGGCTCAGCCGAAGTGACGGCTGATGAGGAAGTGACACACCTGAAGCACTTAGTCCAAGAGAGTGCTGATGAAGAGATTGTCGTTAAGGATGACAATGATGCCTGGTTATAGGCAAAGAGATGAAGAACAAGAAGCCAAGTCCTTGGCTCTGATTAAATTCTCAACATTGGATGTAAAAAATAGTCCAGAAAGTACAGGAGCAAGAGAGAGAAGCCATGATAATTGGCTGCAAACAGGAGCAGCAACAGGTCAGAATTTTGACCCTTGGTAAAACTGTGCATTGGACATTGAAACAAAAGTCCAGGAGATACAGGAAGAGGATGCCTTATGGACAGATTTTGTCTATGAGGAAGAGGGCAAAGATGTTGAATTAAAGAACCTAAGAGCAGAACAAAGCAAGAAGGTTGCTTCGAAGGTAGAAGAAATCAAAGAAGAAGCTTCAATAAGTTCTCAGACACAAGACCCTTAGAAGAAGTGAATTTAGGGGAAGGTTCTATGCAACAGCCACCTATATAAGTGCTTGTTTGAATGTTCTGGACAGAGACCAGTTGTTGGTTGTTCTAAAGAAATACAAAGATTGCTTTCGCATGGTCTTATAATGAACTACCAGGATTGGATAGGTCATTAGTGGAACATAGGCTCCCTATGAAGCCTAACTTCAAGCCATACAAGCAGAAACCAAGAAGAATGAGTCCAGAAGTAATTCAAAAAGTTAAGGAAGAAATTCTTAGACTACTCAAGGCAGGCTTTATTAGGACAGCACAGGTATGTTGAATGGCTATCTAATATTGTGCCTGTAGTTAAGAAGAATGGTAAAATGAGGGTATGCATTGATTTCAGAAACTTAAATCTAGCAACCAAAAGATGAGTACCCTATGCCTATAGTGGATCTGTTGGTAGACAGTTCAGCAGGGGCATCAAGTTTTATCAATGATGGATGGACACTCTGGTTATAACCAGATCTGCATTTCAGAGGAGGACATCCACAAGACAGCATTCAGATGTCCTGGGAATATTGGCACCTTCGAATGGGTTAAAATGCCATTTGGCCTGAAGAATGCTGGGGCTACATATCAGAGGGCTATGAACACTATCTTTCATGACCTCATTGGAGGGTATCTAGAGTGTTATATTGATGAATTGTAGTGAAATCCCAGTCCATGGAGGAGCATCTGTTTCATTTAGAAGCAGCTTTTGAAAGAATGAGGAAGTTCAAGTTGAAATCAATCCTCTTAAGTGTGCTTTTTGGTGTATCATCTGGAAACTTCTTGGGTTATGTAGTGCACAAGAAAGGAATACAGATTGATCAGAATAAAGCCAAAGCCATCATTGAAGCCAAGCTCCATCAAGTAAGAAAGAATTACAAAGGTTCCTTGGACAGGTTAACTTTCTTCGAAGGTTTATTTCTAACACTGCAGGAAAAACTAAAGTATTTTCTTCCTTGTTAAGGCTGAAAAATGAAGAGAAGAGAATTTGTGGACAGCAGAGCATCAAATTGCTTTCGAAGGTATCAAAGCCTACTTGGCCACCCTCAGTGCTGATGCCACCAAAGGGTGATAAGCCCTTGAAGTTGTACATAGCTGCAGCAGAAGATTCATTGGGAGCTTTTTGGCCCAAGATAATGAAGAAGGCAAGGAGCAAGCTGTTTATTACCTTAGTAGGTTTTTAAATTCTTGTGAATGTAAATATTCAGCTGTTGAAAAGCTGTGTCTTGCTTTGTATTTTGCTGCAATGAAATTAAGATATTATCTTTACCTACAACTGTCTTGGTAATTGCAACCACAGATTTGGTTAAGTACATGTTATCTAGACCTATGTTGAGGGGGAGAATTGGCAAGTGGATACTAGCCTTATCAGAGTTTCATCTAGAGTATGGTCCCCAAAGGGCAGTAAAAGGGCAGTTTTAGCCAATTTTTATAAGTAGTTCCACTACACCATCATTTGCAGTTAGGCTTCCCTCCTATATTTGAATTTGAATGTGAGTAACCGTTGGAGCCACGTCACCTTGCATCTCTTTACTGATCCAATGCTACTCAGATCACGTGAGAACAATATTAACTGCCACGTTATGATCAAGATCAAAGACTTGACTAGTCTTCCTATATTACCCTTACTCTGCCACGTGTCGAATTGTGATTGGCTTTTACAAAATATGTAGCCAACAATTACACTTTGCCCTTTTTAAATTTCATGATTTTTTTCACTTTGGCCTTTAACATATTATTTTTCCCATTAGAGTCTTAACGTTTGTAATTTTTTCCAATTTATTCTTAAAACTAACTTTTGTCCAATTGAAATGAAAAATGCCATGTGGGCAACGTGACACTACATGGAAAAATGGGTAAATTATGTTGTGCCTTCTTAAGTTTCACAATTTTTTACTTTGATCCTTAAAGTTATTTTCTCACTTTGATTTAATTTTTTTTTTTCTCACTTAGACCTTAATGTTCGTAGTCTTTCTCAGTTTACTCAAAAAATCAACTTCTGTCCAATTTTAAGATCTGAAACCCAAAATTCAAAACTCAAAATTCGAACCCCAAAATCCAAATCTAAATTCTGACCCCCTCTATTTCATCTTCTCAAATTCACCTCCAAACTTCCACTTCTCCTTCAGCCTCTCCTCTGCCCCAACCTCCATTACCTTTTTATCTCCATCGCTCCTTATGCCCCTTTCCTTAATCGTCCCACCCTATACCAGGACCATCATTCATACAAAGCCAAACACCTCATTTTCCATTTTTTCGAGGAATGCCAAACACCTCTTTATTTAGCCAAGTTTTTATAATTTATTTTCTGAAAAAAAAAATTCAAAAGTAGTTTAGTAAAAAAAATAGAAAACAGTAAAAGTTTTCATATGATTTTCTATTTTTGGGACAACATTTTTTGAAAATTCAAAATATATTTTTTGTATTTATTTTTGTCAAACTTGTTCCTAATTGTTCAAAAATAATAATAATTTTGAAAACTCAACCAAATTTTAATATGATTTATTTTTATGCAACATTATTTTTTTTTTTTGATCGGCAAAATAAATCTTTATTGATGAAAACATACAAAGTATGAAAAGTACATCAATAAAAAGGAGCTTGGAGCTAGCACAAGCTCCAAACTCCAGTTGGTGAGAAGCCAACAGACAAAACAAAGCAACAGAACAAAAACAACACAACAAAACAAAAGCCACTGATGGGCACAAACAGGCCTACAAAACAGAGGAGCTTGGAGCTTGACAGAGCCATCTTCTCCTGAATTGACCTACAAACAGATCAAAACTATCTTACAGCTTGAAGCTTGGACCTTCAAACAAACAAACAAACCCATCTTCTCCTGAATTGACAGAGGAGCCCAAGACTGAGAGCAGACAAGTGAATAGGTTCAACCTTCAAATCCTCTTTTTAGCAAGCCAGAGCACTACAGTAGGGCATGTAGATCAACTAAACCTAGCTTGACAGTTCGACCACATTCCTATTGACAGGGACAGAAACTTTATGGAAACCCCTCACAGAACAGAAAATCAATGGCAGCCCCTTATTTGCTTTCAATTCAGAACATATCATTAATAGAGAAGGGGAAGTCCTTGAGAGAGGCTTTTGTGCCAAAATACTAATCTGACCTTGATGAGTTCCCACAGGTCAGCCAAGTTAGGAGGGACATTAGAGAAAACACACTCATTCTTTTGTTTCCAAAGAGACCAAAGGACAACTAAGGGAATGGCTCTCCAAAATTTCTTGAGTAAAGACTTAAAATTCACCCCCATCCACTAGTTGAACAGACCTGCCACAGATAAAGGAATGCACAGTTGAAGACCCCAATCTTGAAGCACAGAGGACCAAATAGCCCAAGAGAAAGTGCAATGAAGCAAAATATGCCGAGCAGGTTCTGGAGCAGAATTGCAGAAGATGCAAGAGGTGGAAAGGTTATTGCCTAGAATGCCAAGATTGTGCAAGAATTCAGAAGTTTTAATTCTGTTTTTCCATGCCAACCAACGAAAAAAGTGGATTTTTGGGGTAAGATGTGATTCCAAATAAACTTGCTCAAGCTGAGTGGAGGCCAAGAAGAGAGGTACTAAAGGAGTATAAGGAAGACACAGTGAAGATACCAGAACCAGCAGCTGCAGCAGCCCAAGCCAGACTATCAATACACTCAAGACTTAGTGAAGGAGTAGAGGATAACAAATCAAACAGTCTAATTTCATCCGCCAATTCCCAAGCATATAAAGCTCTTCTATATAGGAAGTTCCAACCATTAGAGCTAGTTTTCATTGCATAAAAAAAGTGAAGGGAACCAGACTTGGCAGAAGAGAGGGTGAATAGAGAAGGAAACTTATCCTTGAGGGAAGTGGCACCACACCACTTATCATGCCAGAATTTGATTCTGCGGCCATCTCCCACCTTAATTAGGCAATTATCCAAGAAGTAGTTGAATATGCTCATACTCTGAACCCCTATGGATGTAATATCCTTCCACACTCTAGAATGTTTGTAGGAAGATTTCACTGGAGGATGCCAGCAGTCAACCTCTACCTTATATTTATTGCATATAACTTGCCTCCATAGTGCATTAGTTTGAGTACCAAATTTCCACCACCATTTGAGGAGCATACAAGAATTGACATCCCTAATCCTCCTGATGCCTAGACCTCCTTGAGGGACACTCTTTGTTACTTCTAACCATTTGACCAAATGAATTTTCTTTTTTAATTCGGTACCACCCCACAGGAACGCAGCCTCTATTTTCTCAAAGTCATGAGCCACACATTCAGGCATCCTAAAGAGAGAAAGATAGTACACAGGTAAGCTTGAAAAGAACAGACTTAATCAGAGTTAATCTTCCAGCGAATGACAACATTTTCCTCGCCCATCTTGAAAGTCTTGCTCAAACATTATCAAGTACAGGTTTCCAAGTTGATTTCCTACCTGGGTTGGCAACTAAAGGTAGCCCCAAAAATTTCAAAGGTAAGTCAAGCACCTTGCAATTCAAGAGGTGTACAAAAGAATGTAGTGACTTATCCACCACACCAACTCCACAGACAACACTTTTGTGGTAATTGATTCTAAGACCGGATAGAACTTCGAAGCATCTAAGAATTCTTTTGATAATAACCACCTGATCCAAATCTGCTTCACAGAAGAGGATAGAGTCGTCAGCAAATTGGAGATGGTACATGAGGACCTTATTATTTTTATGCAACATGACTATTAAAGTGCCATTTTTTTTCATCCGATTTGAACGGTACTTTCTTTTGGAAGTGAATTGAATTTGTTTTTGCAAACATCAAGAGTCAAAGTGAGAAAAAAATACTTTAATGACCAAAATGAGAAAATTGTAAAACTTAAAGGGGCACATGGTTGTCCACATAGCATTTTTGTCCAAAATTGGACGGAAATGGAAGTTTATTTTGGAAGCAAATTGGAAAAAAAAAAATAAAAAATGTTGAGGGTTAAAGTGAAAAAAAAAAATTTAAAAATTCTAAGGGTCAAAGTGAAAAAAATCCTGAAACTTAAGATGAGCAAAGTGTAATTTACCCATATAAAGAATGAATTTCCTAACATATTTATGCTAGAGAGTCACCTAAAACTAAAAATAAAAATAAAAAATAACATAAAATAAAATGACTACATCAAAACAATGCAACTTGGTAGTCAATAATGAGGTTTGATCTCAACTAGAAGGCGACTCTATCACCACAGACACTACTCAGGCAAAAACTCACCACCACCCAGGCAATAATGAACAGATCCTATGAGCCTCCATCGAACAACCTTGCTTGAGTGGTGAAGAGTAAATCCTTTGAGCCAAGATCAACAAATCTCTACCCTGGTTAGATCTTCATTTGCTGCATAAGAAATCAAATTGCAAAACCAAGACAAACAAAATTGAACAAAACTCTACCTATGCGAGATACTTAACTAACCAAGCAACTAATTAGCAGGCCAAACAGGTGCTTCGAAGCAAATATGAACCAAGGAAATATCCGAGACACATCCAACCAATCCAAGCGTATTGCAAGACAGAAGAGCTTTGCCAAATTGATAATGTGTTACAACCTTATGCATTAAAATTGAAAGCATTCAAATCTCAGCAATATTGTTTAGCATTTCCATAACTAGATAAGCAAAGTACCAGACTAAAGATAACCATCATATTAGTTATAATCAAATTCTCGACATATTTGTAAGATCAATATGCACAACTCGTTTTATGTTCATTGATTAATTCAAAACTAGGAGACAGTTTGTTTTGATGTAGAAAGCTTGTGTTTTTGAAATCTCAAGCTGTTTGTCACAATCCAATCCAACATGTTAAGGTCTTGTTTGATACAACTATGGGTCTGTTTATATATTTTTTTCCAATTTTAAAAATTTGTTTCAAAGTATTTAGTGCAACTTTGTTTATTGCTTATAAGATACAAATAGCTTACATAAGTTTTAAAAAAAAAATGATTATTAAAAAGTTGGTGATGCAGTGCTTTTACCTTATGCTTTTTGATTATTCATTTTCTGCTTGCAAGAAACTACTACCCCAAACAATCCCTAAGAAAGGAAGAGTGCCAAATCTAGATTTGATGGCAATCTAGCTTCCAAAAAATCCTCCAACTAACAATTATTGCTGCCAAACTGAATTTTGAATTTCAATATTGTATCATGAAAAAAATGAAAAAATGAATGATTTTCATTTCTTAAATAAAAAGAGATAGGTAGGTAAAATTTGACTATAAGTATAGAATATATATGAATATAAAGATCATTCACATATATTCTATGGTTATTCTTCTCTCTCTCTCTCTCTCCTCTCTCTCTCTCTCACAACACACACACACACACACACACACACGCACTAATTTGACTATAAGCAACTTCTTGGCAAGAGCTAAAAATGTCAACCATTTAACTATAAGCAGCTTGTTGGCTAGAGCAAATTCCTAGAGCCAAATGAAAGTGAAAGCATACAAGATGGCCAACTTGTTGCCATCAAAAGACTGACTCAATAAAAGAAAAGAGATATTAAGCACCAAGTGGGTGAGGAGCTCCTCAGCAAGTCAACACATATATCATTATCACAAACCATTTAAGCTTAACTGCCATATCAACATGCCATATACTTAATTAATTCCTTTATGATATAAAGTTTTTATATATCCAACTAACAAATTTAAGTTTTTTTTTATATTTCAACTAACAAATTTGTATTCAAAACTTAAATAAAGCTGTTTGCCTAAGCCTGGTTTTGGGAAAGAAAATAACAAAAAACAGTTTGCCAGAATTGAAAACCAGATGATGGAGAAATAGAAAAATAAAAAATTATTCAAATCATCTAAATGTATTATGATAAAATTGTTTCTGAAAATATTCAGTAGATTGAACTAAAGCAAGTGGTTTCTTACTAAATATGAATGTATGATAGATAAATAGAGAATAAAAGATACAAGTAGTTAAGTTCAGATATATTTTATTATGTAGTCAGAACAGAAAACATGGATAAGTACGGTCATCGACAGAGTTGTGCAAGCTACAATGAGATAAGCAAGTGTTACATGAAATGTGTTAGAATATGTCTTGCATCGTCTGGAGTTGCTCCATCTGTGTTAATTATAAGGTTTTAATTTTTCTCTCCTTAATACTTCAATTTTAGATAAAATCACCCCCAAACACCAAGGATTAATAAAGCTTCTCTTTAAATTCTTCAAAGTTTCCCATAATCCCTTCCTACCAGCACCATCAGTTGGGCCATAAACAGTAACAATAACACAAGCTAGACTGGTAAAAAGAGTGCCAGACAAAATGATAAAATACCTGTTTTGCTGCTGTGTTGATTTAAACAATCTTGGTGCTTGGATTGGATGGTGGGCTGCTGTAGTTCAAGGCAGTGTGTTTGGGCAGCTGGTATGCTTTGGTGCTTGGTAGGGATGTTGTAGGGCCTGTTCTGTTTGGTGCCTAAAGGAGTGCTGTATTGCCTGATCTGGTTTAGGAGCTGCAGTGCCTAATTTTTCTGGTTTTACTGGTTTTTTTGCTTTGTTTGTTTTGCTCGTTGGTTTCTCACCAACTAGGAGGTTGGAGCTTGTTTTAGCTCCAAACTCCTCTTTATTGATGTAATTTTTCTTATAATTCATCAATAAAGTCTTCTTTTTGCCGATCAAAAAAAAAAAAAAAAAAAATACTTGGATTTTAAGGAGAAGTGTAGATTGGGCTTTTCAATTTGGTATCAGAGCTTGGTTGCTTGTGATTGGTGTGCCGTTTGTTCGGCTACTGTATGTTGTGGTCTAGGAGGGTGTGCTGGAATGTGTCTGGAGTTGCCCCATCTGTGTTGATTATAAGACTCCAGTAATGTGTCCCACATCGTCCGGAATCCAGGAGGGTGTGTTGGAATGTGTGTCTAGAGTTGGCTCATCTGTGCTGATTATAAGACTCCAATAATGTGTCCCGCATCGTCTAGAATTGCTCTATTTATGCTGATTATAAGGCTCCAGCTTCCCAATAATGTGTCCCGCATCGTTTGGAGCTGCCCCTATCTGTGCTAATTATAAGACTCTAATTTCCCTCTTTTTAATACTTAGGTTTTAAGGAGAAGTGTGGACTAGGCTTGGCTTTTTAATTTGGTATGCTTACAAGGCTTCAGTAATGTGTCCCACATCGTCCCATCTGTACTAATTATATGGCTCCAGTAATGTGTCCCGCATCGTCTAGAATTGCCCTGTTTATGTTGATTTTAAGGCTCCAGTTTCCCAATAATGTGTCCCACATCGTCTAAAGTTTCTCTATCTGTGCTAATTATAAGACTCTCGTTTCTTTCTCTTTAATACTTGGGTTTTAAGGAGAATTGTGGGTTGGGCTTTTCAATTTGGTATGTTGGAATGTGTCGTACATCGTTTGGAATTGTCCTATTTGTGCTAGTTATAACGCCCCAGTTTCCCTCCCCTTAATACCTGGGTTTTAAGGAGAAATGTGAGAAATGTGAATTGGACTTTTCAATTTGGTATCAGAACTTGGTTAGGAGAAATGTGAATTGGACTTTTCAATTTGGTATCAGAACTTGGTTTGGTTGGGCTTATAATTGATGTGCCGTTTGTCCGACTACTGTATGTTGTGGTCTAGCTAGTGTGTTGGAATGTGTCTCACATCGCCTGGAATTATCCCAATTTGGTATCAGAACTTGGTTTAGTTGGGCTTATAATTGATGTGCCGTTTGTCCGACTACTGTATGTTGTGGTCCAGTTAGTGTGTTGGAATGTGTCTCACATCGCCTGGAGTTACCCCATCTGTGCTAGTTATAATGCTCCAAGTTCCCTCTCC
>JAPPVO010006041.1:0-44201 GCA_030407325.1 Camellia japonica | reverse complement strand
CCTCACTGCTCATATATATATATGTAGGTGTACAAGCACCGGATCAAAGCTAGAGGCGTCGGGGTAAACTCCAGTTTTGTCAAGCCAACCAATGTGCCTCACTGCGAGGTTCCGAGCCTGCCATGCTATGGCTTAGGGGTGTTTTTATTTCCCCGTCTGTCTCTGTACCGTTTTGTAACACTGTATAGACTGAACGTTTTGCACTGTACTGTTTATCGGGGATTAAGTCCCTGTTTCTGACTGGTTGTATATGATATGCATACTGTTTCGTACTGTTCTATATAAATGTATGAAAAATCTTTTGGCATACAGACTGTCACAGCTCATTGGACATTGTTTATTTACTGTATTGGCTTCCGCCAAGTCCCTGTACTCTGTTCTACTGTATTACTGTTAAGCAGGCCTTCGGTAATCTAGGATTACTGGCCGGTTACGGTGCTAAACCCATATGGGCGGGTTTGGGTCGTGACATGTATGTTGAAAAGGTAAATATTAGATCATTGGGTACGTGAAATGTGAATATTAACATGTAATGTTTTCTACTTTCCTTTTCCCTCTTGTTATTTCTGTTATATTAAATTTTATTTTGTCTTTTTCTTCTTTCCTTAAGAACTTATAAGAAAAATAAAAATAAAAAAAATTATATTCTGTAGTTTCTTTTCATCACATATGCTATGTTGTAAATGGGACATGTGTTCATACAAATAGACAAACATATTAAAAATTCAGATTTAATATTTATACAAATGCATTAGCGTATATGACACTATGCGACATGTGTTTAACATGCTTCAGAAAAACATTTCACAATCAATCAGAATTGAATAAATATTTGAAAAAGAAACTTTTAAAAAATGTAGATAAAAAAGCATATATGACACTATGCAATTATTAAAAAATCTATATAAAATAATAATAATAAATATTCGAAAAAAGAAGCTTTTAAAAATTGTTGAGAAATCATACCACGGGATATGCATTTTCCTTTCCTTTGCCAGAAGGGATAGCCTTTTCTGTTTCCTTTGATATTGCGTTATTTTTTTCCTTTGCCTTTGCCTATAAAAAAATAAGTAGAATATATTTATCAATTATTTTTAAAATGATAAGAAAAATCATGTCCAATATTCAAGTGACTTTTAAGCTTAGCTCATGAATGCGAATAATATTAAGATCACGCTCATCGTGGATAACAACATTAACATTTCTTTCTTGAAGAAATCGAACCTAAATATATACAAAAATTTTAGAATGATAAATAAAATTTTATACACATAAATAAGAAAATTAGTAAACGGCATTGATATTACGGTTCGGTGCAAGTCTCCATCCACCTATAAAGTATGAGAAAAAAAAGCATTTTATTAGAAGAAAATTAGATATGACAAGTTTTTTTTTAAAAAAAATAAATAAATAGGCCTTACATTATAAGAGAATTACGTAAATTTATATAATAAAAAAAAAACAAAAAACTTACTTGACCAAAAATAGTGATGTTGTCCATAACTGTTGTACTGAAACCTAAAAATGTTTGGTTATATAATTTTGGACATCAAGAAACAAAAAATTAGCAATACTAAAAGTTAACATGGATTTCATTGGTAATGAAATGTTATTTCCAAATCAGTTGCTACCAAATCGGATAATAAAATTCAAAATCTTATTCAAATAAATAATTGCCATAGACAGAAAAACCTTAATGGGTTACAATCAAGAGGAAAAGAAATAAAAATATAAACATCTAAAAAAAAAAAAAAGGCCAGCCCAATCACATTAAAATGATAAAATTAAATGTTGAAATCAACCCTAACAACATGAAGAGTATGAAAATCGGAGCACAAATTTGGACATGAAGAGTATTAAAATTAAATTTGGATTTCAACTCTTCTCTTTCCAAATAGACTTTAATTTTATGGAGATAAAATTAAAACCAAAATCAAAACCCGCTATAATCATAAATATTTTGAAATTCACCATTTATTACTTGGAAAGTCCAAACATAAATTTATGTCCCCCCAAAAAAAAACTCACCAGACAACAAAGCCATTTTATAAACAATAATGTATATTTATTTCATGAAGGCAATTAAAGCAATACACACATATACGTTCACCAACTCATTTTGTCTCATTGAAAGCAAAAATTTTGTCTTAGCCCATTGATTATGCTTTTAGTTGACGAAATTCTTATAAACTCAGAACTATATAAACCTATCAATGTAGAGAGAGAAAATGTAAACCCAGAAATTGGAATCCCCCAAAAATGTAGAGAGAGAAAATGTAAACCGATCAATGCTTGTACTCCCTCCGTCCCAAAATAATGGTCATTTTTGGGGAATCCAATTTTTTTTGGTAGTGCAATTATGGTACTTTAAAAAGTTGATTTTCCAAAATTACCCTTTGATAGTACATTTTTTTGGGAATATCAATGTCATAATTGTACTTTTTATATTATTTATGAATTTAAAAGAATGGCAAAATAGGAAATTTATATTATTTTTGTACTTGATTTTTGAAGAGGGACTAATATTTTGGGACAATAAAAAATGGAATAAGGCACTAATATTATGGGAGAGAGGGAGTATGTGATTCGTGAATAAAAAATGAGTGAATACGAAGGATCCATGCGATTGGTTTTTTTTTTTTTTTTGGACCAGACTAAAATATGTTATGGTGTTGATATGAATATGAATGTTCAGCAGGCTCTAATTGTAAAATTTGTAAAGTAAAAATATGAGTTTGAGAATCACCAAAAACATAATTGACTTACTACCAAAATTTACTGACTAAAAATTTGAATGGATACCTTTTTTTCATCAGTAACAACAATAAAATAAGAAAAGATTATAGTCATGTTTCTCAATCTTTTCATGGACAAAACATGTACAGTCAAAACAGATTAGATGCACCATAAATTTTTATTTTTTTTATTTTCTTAAACAATTATAGAATCTATATACAAATTAAAAATAGACAGTCACTGAGATGTATTTTGATACTGCAAAAATAAATAATAAATAAATACCATTTTTTTGACTAAAAACAATTACAGAATTTATATACTAAAAAAAATAAATAAATCAACAAATACTGATAGAACACTTACAGTAAAAGAATGATGGTGTTGTTAGACAACCTCTTAAGAAATTATTAGTTGTGAACAACACAAAATTGTAAAGTAACCTGTAAAATAAAAAAATAATAATAAATTGATTAACCATAAAAAAAAAAAGAAGCAATTACATAATATATTGCATCATATATGCAATAAGATTTTTACATGGTGGGGTTGCATCATTTGTGTATTTTAACTTATTGCACAAAAAGTTTTTGTTCCTTGTGAATTAAACTACTCCATATAAATTAAACTACTCTCCCATAATCTGAAAACTTATTTAGCTAGAACATGAAAAATGGCTTCAATGTTTTTGCCAAATTCAGAAGCATTATTTAACTCAACTATTCCACGGATTTGAACAAAAAACAGTCTAGTCCACTGAAAGAATACCAGTCAATATATGTTTAATAATTTTGAGAATCCACCTCCAATATTAAACACATCACCAAACCATATTACTACTCTAACTTATCAAATCAAAACTATTTATTTATAATAAAAACAAATTTATTTGACCAAAAATAGTGATATTATCCATAATTGTTGTACTTGAACCTAAAAATGTTTGGTTAAATAATTTTAGACACCAAGAAACAAAAAATTAGCAATACTAAAAGTTAACATGGATTTCATTGGCAATGAAATGTTATTTCCATGGATAGAAAAACCTTAATGGGTTACAATCAAGAGGAGAAGAAATAAAAATATAAACATCTAAAAAAAGAAAAGACCAACCCAATCACATTAAAATGATAAAATAAAATATTGAAATCAGCCCTAACAACATGAAGAGTATGAAAATCGGAGCACAAATTTGGACATGAGCAGTATTAAAATTAAATTTGGATTTCAACTCTTCTCTTTCCAAACTGACTTTAATTTTATAAAGATGAAATTAAAACCAAAATCAAAACCCGTTATAATCATAAATATTTTGAAATTCACCATTTATCACTTGGAAAGTCCAAACATAAATTTATGCAACCAAAAAAATAAAAATAATAATTACCAGATAAAAAAATCATTTTATAAACAATAATGAATATTTATTTCATGAATGCAATTAAAGCAATACACACATATACATTCACCAGCTCATTTTGTTTCATCAAAAGAAATTTTTTTGTCTCAGCCCATTGATTATGGCTTTAGTTGATGAAATTCAAATAAACCCAGAAATGTAGAGAGAGAAAATGTAAACCCATCAATGCTTGTATGTGATTCGTGAATAAAAAAATGAGTGAATACGAAGGATCCATGCGATTGGTTTTTTTTTTTTTTGGACCAGACTAAAATATATTATGGTGTTGATATGAATATGAATGTTTAGCAGGTTCTAATTGTAAAATTTGTAAAGTAAAAATATGAGTTTGAGAATCACCAAAAACATAATTGACTTACTACCAAAATTTACTGACTAAAAATTTGAATGGATACCTTTTTTTCATCAGTAACAACAATAAAATAAGAAAAGATTATAGTCATGTTTCTCAATCTTTTCATGGACAAAACATGTACCGTCAAAACAAATTAGATGTACCATAAATTTTTATTTTTTTCATTTTCTTAAACAATTACAGAATCTATATAAAAATTAAAAATAGACAGTCACTGAGATGTATTTTGATACTACAAAAATAAATAATAAATAAATACCATTTTTTTGACTAAAAACAATTACAGAATTTATATACTAAAATAAATAAATAAATCAACAAATACTGATAGAACACTTACAGTAAAAGAATGATGGTGTTGTTAGACAACCTCTTAAGAAATTATTAGTTGTGAACAACACAAAATTGTAGAGTAACCTGTAAAATAAAAAAATAATAATAAATTGATTAACCATAAAAAAAAAAAGCAATTACATAATATATTGCATCATATATGCGATAAGATTTTTACATGGTGGGGTTGCATCATTGGTGTATTTTAACTTATTGCACAAAAAGTTTTTGTTCCTTGTGAATTAAACTACTCCATATAAATTAAACTACTCTCCCATAATCTGAAAACTTATTTAGCTAGAACATGAAAAATGGCTTCAATGTTTTTGCCAAATTCAGAAGCATTATTTAACTCAACTATTCCACGAATTTGAACAAAAAACAGTACAGTCCACTGAAAGAATACCAGTCAATATATGTTTAATAATTTTGAGAATCCACCTCCAATATTAAACACATCACCAAACCATATTACTACTCTAACTTATCAAATCAAAACTATTTATTTATAATAAAAACAAATTTATTTGACCAAAAATAGTGATATTGTCCATAATTGTTGTACTTGAACCTAAAAAGGTTTGGTTAAATAATTTTAGACACCAAGAAACAAAAAATTAGCAATACTAAAAGTTAACATGGATTTCATTGGCAATGAAATGTTAGTTCCATGGATAGAAAAACCTTAATGGGTTACAATCAAGAGGAGAAGAACTAAAAATATAAACATCTAAAAAAAGAAAAGACCAACCCAATCACATTAAAATGATAAAATTAAATATTGAAATTAGCCCTAACAACATGAAGAGCATGAAAATCGGAGCACAAATTTGGATATGAGGAGTATTAAAATTAAATTTGGATTTCAACTCTTCTCTTTCCAAACTGACTTTAATTTTATACAGATAAAATTAAAACCAAAATCAAAACCCGTTATAATCATAAATATTTTGAAATTCACCATTTATCACTTGGAAAGTCCAAACATAAATTTATGCAACCAAAAAACAAAAACAAAAAAAAATAATTACCAGATAACAAAACCATTTTATAAACAATAATGAATATTTATTTCATGAATGCAATTAAAGCAATACACACATATACATTCACCAGCTCATTTTGTTTCATCAAAAGAAATTTTTTTGTCTCAGCCCATTGATTATGGCTTTAGTTGATGAAATTCTTATAAACCCAGAAATGTAGAGAGAGAAAATGTAAACCCATCAATGCTTGTATGTGATTCGTGAATAAAAAAATGAGTGAATACGAAGGATCCATGCGATTGGTTTTTTTTTTTTTTGGACCAGACTAAAATATGTTATGGTGTTGATATGAATATGAATGTTCAGCAGGCTCTAATTGTAAAATTTGTAAAGTAAAAATATGAGTTTGAGAATCACCAAAAACATAATTGACTTACTACCAAAATTTATTGACTAAAAATTTGAATGGATACCTTTTTTTCATCAGTAACAACAATAAAATAAGAAAAGATTATAGTCATGTTTCTCAATCTTTTCATAGACAAAACATGTACAGTCAAAACAGATTAGATGCACCATAAATTTTTATTTTTTTTATTTTCTTAAACAATTATAGAATCTATATACAAATTAAAAATAGACAGTCACTGAGATGTATTTTGATACTGCAAAAATAAATAATAAATAAATACCATTTTTTTGACTAAAAACAATTACAGAATTTATATACTAAGAAAAATAAATAAATCAACAAATACTGATAGAACTGTTACAGTAAAAGAAGGATGGTGCTGTTAGACAACCTCTTAAGAAATTATTAGTTCTGAACAACACAAAATTGTAAAATAACATGTAAAATAAAAAATAACAATAAATTGATTAACCAAAAAAAAAGAAGAAGCAATTACATAATATATTGCATCATATATGCAATAAGATTTTTACATGGTAGGGTTGCATCATTGGTGTATTTTAACTTATTGCACAAACATTTTTTGTTCCTTGTGAATTAAACTACTCCATATAAATTAAACTACTCTCCCATAATCTAAAAACTTATTTCGCTAGAACATGAAAAATGGCTTCAATATTTTTGCTAGCTTCAGAAGCATTATTTAACTTAACTATTCCATGGATTTGAACAAAAGAAAGTCCAGTCCACTGAAAGAATACCAGTCAATATATGTTTAATAATTTTGAGAATCCACCTCCAATATTAAACACATCACCAAACCATATTACTACTCTAACTTATCAAATCAAAACTATTTATTTATAATAAAAACAAATTTATTTGACCAAAAATAGTGATATTGTCCATAATTGTTGTACTTGAACCTAAAAATAGTTGGTTAAATAATTTTAAACATCAAGAAACAAAAAATTAGCAATACTAAAAGTTAACATGGATTTCATTGGCAATGAAATATTAGTTCCATGGATAGAAAAACCTTAATGGGTTACAATCAAGAGGAGAAGAAATAAAAATATAAACATCTAAAAAAAGAAAAGACCAACCCGATCACATTAAAATAATAAAATTAAATATTGAAATCAGCCCTAACAACATGAAGAGTATGAAAATCGGAGCACAAATTTGGACATGAGGAGTATTAAAATTTAATTTGGATTTCAACTCTTCTCTTTCCAAACTGACTTTAATTTTATAGAGATGAAATTAAAACCAAAATCAAAACCCGTTATAATCATAAATATTTTGAAATTCACCATTTATCACTTGGAAAGTCCAAACATAAATTTATGCAACCAAAAAAATAAAAATAAAAAAATAATAATTACCAGATAACAAAACCATTTTATAAACAATAATGAATATTTATTTCATGAATGCAATTAAAGCAATCCACACATATACATTCACCAGCTCATTTTGTTTCATCAAAAGAAAATTTTTTGTCTCAGCCCATTGATTATGGCTTTAGTTGATGAAATTCTTATAAACCCAGAAATGTAGAGAGAGAAAATGTAAACCCATCAATGCTTGTATGTGATTCGTGAATAAAAAAATGAGTGAATACAACGGATCCATGCGATTGGTTTTTTTTTTTTTTTGGACCAGACTAAAATATGTTATGGTGTTGATATGAATATGAATGTTCAGCAGGTTCTAATTTTAAAATTTGTAAAGTAAAAATATGAGTTTGAGAATCACCAAAAACATAATTGACTTACTACCAAAATTTACTGACAAAAAATTTGAATGGATACCTTTTTTTCACCAGTAACAACAATAAAATAAGAAAAGATTATAGTCATGTTTCTCAATCTTTTCATGGACAAAACATGTACAGTCAAAACAGATTAGATGTACCATAAATTTTTATTTTTTTTATTTTCTTAAACAATTACAAAATCTATATACAAATTAACAATAACAGTCACTGAGATGTATTTTGATACTACAAAAATAAATAATAAATAAATACCATTTTTTTGACTAAAAACAATTACAAAATTTATATACTAAAAAAAATAAATAAATCAACAAATACTGATAGAACACTTGCAGTGAATTAAACTACTCCATATAAATAAAATTACTCTCCCATAATCTGAAAACTTATTTAGCTAGAACATGAAAAATGGCTTCAATGTTTTTGCTAGATTCAAAAGCATTATTTAACTCAACTATTCCACGGATTTGAACAAAAAACAGTCCAGTCCACTGAAAGAATACCAGTCAATATATACTAATTGAGCAAAGTGATTAAAAGTCCAATATAATAAAAAAAATTACTATTTATTCTGGTGGCAACAAATAAACATCATTGTTGCCTAAGCCTTTTCAGAGGAATGGTAGCTACAAACTACTCTTACATTGTTGCCTTCCCTACTTTGATTCTGGTGGCAACAAATAAACATCATTTTGTAAACCACACTTGGGTTGCATAATGTACTGCAATTGTTTGTTGAAATGTCTTATTGGAGATAGTTGTTTCATTTTGGGTTGATTGAGTTTTACAACCTGATTTTCTGATTTCAGTCTGGCTTGAGTTCTATTTTCATTTTTAACTATTAAGTTGGAATTGTTCAAAAAAGAGTATGGTCAACAATGATGAAAACTCGTTCTATTTTCATTTTTTTTTTTGAATCATATAATGGATGAGTATAGTGGATTTGATCTTTTGTTCTTGCCATTTTTGGGAAATTCCACAAAAAGATGAGCATCGTGCGTGGCTTCGACTCTAATGTTTGTAGGCACATAGCATTATTTTAACTTGACTCCGATTAATGGCTCCATTTCAAGCCATTTTTTAGCAGCCAATTTCATAACTTGTCATTGCTTTTTAGTAAATGGAAGAACAAAAACATAATTGATTTTAGTACGAAAACCATATATTCCATTCCATTAATATTGTGGTGCTTAATTTTGTAAGTCGATTTCTTTAACAAAAAGGCAAAAGTAGATTAATATTCACTGTCGTGTTTAGGGAAAAATTATGTATTCAATTAAAGTCAAATAATTTTTACATTTCATGATTATATTTCAAGAAAAAAATAGATTACATAACAACACTTTCCATTTGCATATAATTATCTCTTGTTGGGTATCTTTTTAGTATTTATATTTTTGTCAAAATCATTTATAATCACCAGACCATATTACTACTCTAATTTATCAAATGAAAACTATGTATGTATAATACAAAATTTCAATGAACCTTCAAGTGGGATCCCCAACTCATCCCCTTCCTTTGTTCTCTTTCATTTGTCTAGACCAGAGCACCATAGCAAGAGCTCAACCTCCCTAAGATTGATATGTTACCGCTGCGACTCAAACCCACCATAGCTGCCACCTTAGAAAAAAAGGAAATATAGACACAAAAAAAAAAAAAAATATCAGTTTCTTGAAATATAGACAAACACAAACACAAACACCAAATAAATAAAAATAACAGACCAAGTCATCAAAGCCAAAATGAGTACTCTGTTCATTTTTAACTATTAAGTTGGAATTGTTCAAAAAAGAGTATGGTCAACAATGATGAAAATTGGTTCTATTTTCATTTTTTTCCCCAATCATATAATGGATGAGTCTAGTGGATTTGATCTTTTGTTCTTGCCATTTTTGGGAAATTCCACAAAAAGTTGAGCATTGATCTTTTGTTCTTGACCATATTACTACTCTAATTTATCAAATGATAAAGGAATAAGAGAACTGGTTCATTTTGATGAAAACTGGTTCATTTTTTTTTCCAATCATATAATGGATGAGTATGATGAAAACTGGCTCACAAAAAGATAGTGGATTTGATCCAAACAATTTTTTTGAACTGGTTCACAAAAAGATGAGCATGATGAAAACTGGTTCATTTTTTTTTCCAATCATATAATGGATGAGTATAGTGGATTTGATCTTTTGTTCTTGACCACATTACTACTCTAATTTATCAAATGAAAACTATTTATGTATAATAAAAAATTTCAATGAACCTCCAAGTGGGATATATGATCAAAGCACCATAGCAAGAGATCAAGCTCCCAAAGATTGATACGTTACCGCTGCCACCTTGATATACCCACAGATTTTACTTGATAAACCCACGATAGCTGCCACCTTAGAAAAAAAGGAAATATAGATAAACACAAAAAAAAAAAACACATATCAGTTTCTTGAAATAGCAGACCAAATCATCAAAGCCAAAATGAATAAAAATAAAAATAACAGACCAAATCATCAAAGCCAAAATGAGTACTCTGGTACTCTATTACTCTTTTGGATATATGATCAGACTAAATCATCAAAACCGAGCTGAGTAATCATCATAGCCCCAACAAAAATCACACCAAACCCACCTGAGTAATTTTAATGGATTTTGCAACTGAGCTGTCGGAGTGGTCGGAGTGAACGACGGTCGGAGTGAGCTCTGATGAAGGCAGAGAGAGAAATGGGAACAGAGAAATAAGAGGCAAAAGGTGAGAGAGAAATGGGTACTAAGAGGGAGTTTGAAAGTTGAAATGAAGGAGAGATATAGAGAGAAGCATAGGTAGGATGCAGACCCATTTTCAGGTAGGAGGCAGACGTAGGTAGGAGGCAGAGGCAGATGCAGAGGCTTGGGCGGGAACCAAACTCATTTTTGTATGTTTCATCTCATCTCAGCCGTTAGATGTTAATTATAAATCATCTCAGCCACTGATATGAAATGCATCTGTGATACATTTTATAAATTTTCAAAAACCTTCTTGTTTTGTTATATAGATATATATTTTTATTTTCAAATCCTTTATCAAATCTCTCACCATGCTTTTTACAGAGCTAGCGAGAGGAGTCTCTGAGATGATCGGTGCTTGCACGGTCCAAATCTGGAGGTTATTTCTTCTTCAACATTCATTTGGATTTCTTTTTTAGTTTTCTTCTGTACGATGGTTACCTAAATTCGACAAAAAGGCAGAGACGAATGCGTTTAGGTGGATCTCTTTTTTAGTGTTGAAATTTTCAAAATTTTATGCCTGTGTAATTGGCTATTTTATGATCTATACAAATAATTTATTGTCAACTTATCTAATTTATCTAAGGTAATAATTTAACATTTTTTGTTTAGTTCAAATTGAATGTGTAATTTTAAAGATATTTATTGTTTTAGCTTACACAAATAACCAATTCCTTTTTTTTAATCCTTAATTTTAGTTAATTATGCTGCTATATTCGTAAAATTGTGGTAATTGATTATATTCCTTACTTCTTTATCCATGTCTAGGAATATGTTTGTGATTGAATATTTTTCTTCCTTCTTGTGTTCTCTAGCATTTGTGATTATATTTAAAATTTTGGAATCTTTGCTTGTGACTGGAAATTCACAGAAGATGTCAAAGACAAAAAATTGCATTGTGATTGTTCTAGCCGAGGATTGTTGACCCTCATCCGCATGACTTCGTCTCTTACCTTCATGACTATGAATTTTTTGTTGAAATCACTCAAATATTGTCTACAACTTATCGTTGGCTTTTTTGGCTTTCGAAGGTTATTTTTTGTAATTGTGAGCGTGCCAGCAAGGATCAATCAGTCCTTACAGAATATTAATTGCCAACCAATTATCAGACGATTGTGTTTTAGTTCTTCAAGCCTCAATGAAGAGGACTTTTACTGGTGGCTTTGCTTAAGAGAATTAACTGACAATGATTAAATGAAGAACAATTGCAGCATTTCATTAAGTAAAAATGAAAGACTTACAATGATCCAATTTAGCCTCGTAAAGGTTTACAGCAAAAATCTACTTGAAACTACTCCTATAAATGAAGTACAGTGCAGGAATTTTAAAGTACAGCAATGTAAAGAACATGAAATGTAAAAACTGGAAAAGAAATAAAGTTGATAAAACTGGTTTTCTGGATCTGAGTCTGGGGGTTTTTTCTGGGGCCTTCTCTGTTATTTATACTTCTCAAGGATAACCATCGAATTGCACTTCTAACCGTCGAAACGCTCCTCCATGATCGTTGATCATGTTGCCTTATAGTTAGCTCCACTATGCCAATACCTGCAGTTAGGCTTCCCTCCTGATTTTGAATTTAAATGTAAGTAACCGTTGAAGCCACATCACTTTGCATCTCTTTGCTGATCCAGTACTACGCAGATCTTGTGAAAACCAATACTAACTGCCACGTGTACGATCACGGTTGAAGGTTCGAATTGTCTTCCCGTATTATCCTCAACCTACCACGTGCTGAACCGTGATTGGCTTTATACAAAATATGTAGCCAACATTACCTACCGCACTAATATACCCAATACTTGGTGATATTAGTGGATCAAGGTATTTTATCCACGTTTTAGAACGTGCATGGGCTTTGCATTTTCCAGAAATACAATCGTCATTCATCATCTGCATTAAATTCTCCTTTAATCCTTTGAGCATCCCACTTATTCCAGTATTCGAAAAGACTGATACATCTTTGATGGCTAAGCCAATCTTCTCTTACGTTGATCAAGCATACAAAGAGTTATTTGATGATGTTGTTCTTCCTCGAAAGAACCTTCATGCATTTATTGGCTACCTTTACCCACCTTCCTATATTTAAGTCATAGAAGCTTTTGCAAATTATCAATCTTTGGACTACGAACTTGTGATCCACGATTCTTTAACCCAAAATTTTGCAAATATGGATATTGAGAGCTCTTTTTCTAACCCAAAACCTTCTGCATGGGATGAGGCTGTAGCTTCTTCTTCTTCTGGAGCTTCTAGTTGGAAAAGCTGCCCGAACCTGAAGAATCGGAGTTAAGGGAGCAAGTTAATCATCATTTCGTTGAATTTGTCGACCTTCTAATTTTTCCTCCCTCTGCTCGGAGCTCAGTGGTTTATCCATATGTATCCATTGACCGCCGCCATAGTTTGGAGGACAATCTGCTCATAGCATGGTATACATCCTCCATGCTTACGAAGATAGTACAAGCTGTCCGACGTCCAGAAGAAGCACAAGGGTATAGCCCATCATTCTTAGCCTAGAAGGCAAAGCTTTGCTCTTCTGACTGGCTTGATTGTGTTAACACCCCCCAGTTCCCTCCTTCTTTCGAGATGGAAACTTCTATACCTCCTCCTCTACAAAATCCCCATTGGATAGAGAAACTGAGGCTTGCCATCTTTGAGGACCAGGTTTTTCCCCCCTATAATCCTCCACCTCTCCCTACTCCAACTCAGCGAAAGCAAGCTCAACTTCTGCTTGCGGCCTTTTCTCACTTGCCCTTCAACGTTCTTAAGGATGATGTTCCTCTCAAGAACTTTCGATGGGCCGGTGATGTTATGACCCGAAGTCATGTCCTCAACCCCATCGCCCAAGCAGAGCTCCAGATGTTTTCGGACCAACTCCCATTGCTTCTTCATTGGCACCAAACTTCTATGGCCACCACCCAGTCTTTGAACCAACTTTCAGCCCTTTGAGTTCATACCTAGTATGAAGCAGAGAACCTCATCGAAGAATATGACGACTTCAAGAATAAAAGCTCTGCATACTAGGATGACTTGGATATGGATGAGATGGAACAAGGGTTAAAAGAAACAGAGTTTGAAATAAAGGCCGAAAAACTCTTTTGTCAAGTAAGAGCACACCAACTTCAGCAACCGAGCCTGGAGAAAATAAAAGATAGAATAAAAAATGAACAGAAGTTTATTGACCATAGCTGGACCAAATTCCATGACCTTGTCATTTACTCTATTCCTTACTTTTATGAGCTTGAATATGTGCCTAAGCAAGGCCTCTGATGTAATCATACTTATCTTAATAAAGTAGAGAGATTTTGTTTTGTTATTTGGTATGGTCTAATTTTACCCAGAACCAACAAACTTGTGGCTTCGAGATCATCAATTTTCTCTTCGAAAGCTTGACTCTCAATGAAATATTTGAAAATCAATTTGACTTCTCTCACCATATGGAAGTCTCCTTTCAGAATCAGAGCCTCGAATTCGACAATCTTGCCCCTTAAAGCTTGCTTTAATCATATACAACGTATGGTTAGTACGATCAATCAGTTTTAAATTGACCAATTTTGCTTCGAACAACAGTCCATACTTTCAGAAATATGGAAGCCTCCTTTAAGGACTGCATTGTTTTATTCTAAAAAAGCAATCTCTTCTGTATATTATCAAACCAACTATTGGTTTGGAACTTATAACAAACCATTCCTAACTTTGACGGATTTCATGTTTTGCTTCGAAGGATTTACTCTCACTAAGAAACCATAAAATAGGTTCTTAATCCTTTTGAAGTAAACAAACATCTAAACACTCTTTCACCGTGAGGCATGGAATGTGCTTCGAAGTAAGATTTCGACATTCGAAGCCGTTTATCATTTCATTTTGGTGCCAAAAATTGGCTTCGAAGCCAAATATTGTATTTCGAAGCTGACATTAGTATTTGAGATGTGTTTCCCTCCATGATTATCAATATAGAAGGAAACTTTTCATATCCGTAATTTTAGTACTTCTTTGTGAATTCCATCCGTGCAACACGATTAGGTATATTTTTCAGACACAAAAGTTTTAAAACCCTTTTATTTCGTGCTTTGAATTCACCTATTTGCCTATCACATAAACCACTCATCTCTACTGACCTTCATTTTCCTCATACTCTCTCCCGACTTTGTCTTCTGAGAAAACTCTTTTATCAATGGCTTATTCTTCCCCGAAAATACTGGTTGTGGAGCGTGCGAGTCCGTCTGTGACCTTGAAAAGAAATATTGCCGAAGAGTGTGAGAAGTATAAGGCCGGTGAGAAAAACGCCATTGACGGACGCATTTTCATTTCTCGTCGTCATGAGCAGCAAGAGTATGTGCTTGGGCCCATCTTCAAAGAGATTCCTACTGAGCTTCCAGCTCTATATCCACGTCTAGAAGACCATTGTCTCCTTTACGAAGGTGGTCTTGACTGGGGAAATTGGAAGATGAACCGCCCCCATCGCTGCTGGTCCACGGTGAGACTAGAGTGGCAAGAATGGTATGATCGGGTTGTCCCTGATAGGACTCTGGACCTTCAAGAGCTCTGCCTTTTCGACGCCCTCCAATTATCCAGGTTCACTATCTCAGAGGACCCTTTCTTAATACCTGTTGCCTTTTGCTTTTGGAATTCTGCCTTTAATTTCTTTCAATTCAGATGTAGGATGATGGCCCCTACTGTTCTTGATATCTGTCATCTATTAGGATTGTCCCCCACTGGAACCCCTATTGGACCAGATTATCCTGACCTACCAACCCCTTTTTCCTCCCCGTATTATCCTCAACCTGCCACGTGCTGAACCGTGATTGGCTTTATACAAAATATGTAGCCAACACTTATGCATCCTTATCTGTTAGCTAAAGTTGGCATCCATGAAACAATAGAATCTATCCCTAGAGAAATCAAGTCATGGCATTACGTACACTATTTAGCTGTCCATTTATAAAAGTGAAATCGAGTGCTAGGTACACTATTGCTCGTTTGGCAAGTAGGGTTTGGGGCTTTTTCGGCTAAAATAGTCACAAAAAACAAAATAAGTTTTTTAACCTAATAAGACAAAATATCACATCCAACCCATAATCATTACTTTCTTTCTCTCACAAAAAAGCCAAAAGCCCTTCCTAAACAAGGCTTTTTAATCCCATGTTAAAATAGTCAAAAAGGCCAAAAAACCAACCCGCTTCCTAAACGAAATAATCCATATTATATAACCATTGTTTCTCTGACTAATTGATAAAGTTACATTAAAGGCTGTATAATTGTTAACTTTTGATACAAAAATGTAGTTTTGTAGCTTGGATTTATATGTTGTATGGTGAATTGTGTAATATGTTTCTTTGTGATTTCTAGCTGGTGTTCAGATCCTGATTAAAGTGTGTGGTCATGATATGATGAAGCAGAGCATCTACAGATGCAACCCATGTTCAATAGGGATGTAGAAAAGTGATTGGAAGCCAGAGGTGATGGAACCAACAAAACGGATGTTGGAGATGATGATGTGGATTGGCATTCGACATCTCAAGGAAGTCCTTGCAAATAACTTGTGGTAGTTTAGCATTTCAGTTTGATCTGATCCTTTGTAAATGGGATTATAATTTGTCTTTTAAAGGTGAATTTCTTTGGCTTTCCTAAAGCCAGTTTTGTATATGTTGGATAATCTTCACTGTATTTAAATAAATAAATTTTGTTTGTGTACTAAACTACAAACAGAATACAAAAGAAAGATAGGAAAGGAGAGAGTCTGTTTGATTACAAAAATCAAACCAGCAAATAAAATAAAATAAAGAAAACAGATTTTTATTTTGCTATAAAAACAAAATGAAAATCTGAAACAGGAAAAATAATAAAAACCGAAAATAAATTAACAACTTACTTGGTCAATTTCTTGAACAAATTTCTGATCAAGTTCAGTGTTTAACACTGTGTCCTTAAGACAGATTTGTTCTCTCCACGGTGCTTTCAGATATGTGGACGTCTATCTTCCAGGACAAAATGATCAATCAACGAATAAATGCAGCACTACAATTTCTTCGCACAACGAACACACTAAGTGTTTACACTCTTTCTCACAAAGAAAATAATGCAGCAAAAATGCAGAGAAGGAAGACAATATTTTGGACGAAATTGGAGTGAAAAACCAAATGAAAGACTTGTCTATATATAGGTGTAAAGGTGACTCTTCATTTTGAATTAAACAGGTAGCAGACCTGTTTGGTTTGAATGGCACTGTTTGGGATTGAATTCGAACAGATATGAATCTGTTTGGGTTTGAATTTTGAACAAAACCTGTTCTGGGTTTGTAACAAATTCGGATCTGTTGAACATAGGTGCAAACTGTTTTGAATTTCAAAAATTGAAATTAACCTGGACAGAAATTCGGAATTAATTTCGAATTCTTAAACAGATTTTATTTCAAAAAATAAAATAAAATTCAAATGTTTTTGGCCCAAAAAAGATTAGTATTGGGCCGGACAAGCCCAACCCAACCACGCACCCACGCCCAAGCCCAGCCCGTCCGACCGACCGGACGGACGGCGGCGCGTATGTGGTTATTTTTGGGCCCAATGGGTCTAGCCCACTTTGCTCATAACCTTCCTCTCTACAAAACTTGGGTGCCCCTTGGGGCCTACCCTAAGTTCCAAACCCAAGCCTTATAAACCCAGAAAATTCTTCCTACCAAACTAATGTAGGACAAGCCTTAAACCATACCTTTAAGAAATTTCCACCAAAACTCCATTTCCATTGAGCTCTCTTTGGCTTCAATTTCTCATTAACTTGATAATAGTTTTGAGCAACCAAATATACCACGTTAATCGCAACGCAACATAGAATGCGTTATCACTTAGACCCACCAACTTTGGCGCATGAGTCCCACCCAAAAATTAGACCAAAGTTTAGGAAAAATTATGTTTTTTCCAGAATTTCCAAAACCATTTCTAGCAATCCCCCACATGAATGGAATTTGATGACAACGGAAATGCAACAATATGCAGAATTTGTCGAAAGAGTATAAATCGAAAATATCTTGCATCAGGATAGGTAGCTTTCGGCCTTAAACCTTCCCTAGTGATAACCTATCAGACTTACTAGCTAACCAATGGACATGATGCCTTGAATTGCTTAGCCGTTTATGTAATCCAAGACAATAGATTTCACACAAAATATCTTCTAACACATCATGGTTCTCACTGTTGTGTTCATTCTGGCCTTAAACGCTCCTGGTTTTCATGAGTGCTTCTAGAGAATTTAGCCTCTTCATTCTCATAGAACCGGCCCTAGTTCGACACTCATATAGGTGATTCTTATTGTGAGTATCTCTTTATACTCGTCTTGATTTTTATGCCTAAATCAAGATATAAGTAATCATTAAAAGCAAAACTTATCCTTAAACCCCTGCATACAACACATGTTTCAGATATCACTATCACCATAGAAATGGATAGGAAATTTTAATCCTTTGGTGATTTCTAGAGAACCACACATAACTTAGTTGTCCCTTTGAACTTAGTTCTTGGGATCTCCAGTCATATAAGTAGGGTCACCATTATGATGACTCTTATGTAATAGGCTTTAATCCCATCCCCTTTGATGAACTATTTACTTGCTCTTTTGTCAAACCTTTTGTTAACGGATCCGCAATATTCTCTTTAGATTTTATATAATCTATTGAGATTATTCCGTTTGAGAGCAATTGCCTTACGGTATTATGTCAACGACGAATATGTCGTGACTTACCATTATACATATGATTCTGTGCCCTGCCTATTGCAGATTGACTATCACAATGAATACAAATAGCTGGCACAGGTTTTGGTCACATTGGAATGTCTTCTAAGAAGTGACGAAACCATTCTACTTCTTCTCCTGCTTTGTCTAAAGTAATGAACTCAAATTTCATTGTGGATCGTGCGATGCATGTTTGTTTCGTGGATTTTCAAGAAACAGCAACGCCTTCTAGAGTAAAGACATATCCACTAGTAGATTTTGAATCTTTAGTATTCGATATCCAATTGGCATCACAATAACCTTTGAATACTGCTAGATATCGAGTAAAGTTCAAACCATGATCATGGGTAAATCTTAGATATCTAAGAACCCGAATGATCGCTTTCCAATGGTCTTCTCCAGGGTTACTAGTGTACCTACTCAATTTACTGACTGCATAAGCTATGTCAGGATGAGTACAATTCATTAGGTACATTAGGCTTCCAATGATTTGGGAGTATTTTAACTGAGACACCGCATCACCTTTATTTTTCGATAAATAAAGACTGATGTCTACAGGTGTTCTAGCTATATTCATATCATCCGTGATAAATTTACCAAGAATTTTCTCAATATAATATGATTGAGATAATGCATATCCGTCAGATGTTCTAGTAATTTTCATTCCTAATATAACATTTACGACCCCCATATCTTTCATATCAAATCTTCTATTAAGCATTTGCTTAGTTGATTTGATCATATTTTGACTGCTTCTAATGATAAGCATGTCATCCACATAAAGACAAACTATGACATATCCTTGGTCAGTGTTTTTAACATAGACGCACTTGTCCCATTCGTTTATCTTAAACCATCAGTAAGCATTGCATGATCAAATTTTTCATGCCATTGCTTAGGTGCTTGTTTTAATCCATAAAGAGATTTTACAAGCCGACAAACTTTCTTTCCTTGCCCCGGTACTACAAACCCTTTGGGTTGCTCCATATAGATTTCTTCATTCAGATCACCGTTTAAGAAAGTTGTCTTAACATCCATTTGATGTATTTCTAAATTAAATAGCGTTGCTATAGCAATAAGCATGCGAATGGATGTTATTTTTGTCACAGGGGAATATGTGTCAAAATAGTCCAAACCTTTCTTTTGTCTGTAACCTTTTACTACAAGTCTTGCTTTATACTTTTCTATTGAACCATCTGCTTTCATTTTTCTCTTGAATATCCACTTATATCCAAGAGGTTTAGAACCAGGTGGAAGATCCACTAATTCCCAAGTATGATTTTGCATAATGGATTCAATTTCATTATTAACAGCCTCTTTCCACAAAGGTGCTTCAGGACCTGTCATTGCTTCCTTAAAGCTTTGAGATTCATTTTCTAACAGGTATGTCAGAAAATCTGGACCAAAGGATTATGATGTTCTTGCTCTCTTACTTCGTCTTGGTTCATCATCAGTTAAATCCTGTTGGTCAAGACCATTACTAGTCTCTTGTGTTTGATTGTCATTAGTCTCTTGACTTTATGTACAATCATAAGTTCTTTTCTGTGAACTTAATTCCTGTCTTTTCTTGTAAGGAAAGACATATTCAAAAAATACAACATTTCTTGACTCTATAATAGTGTTCACATTTATATCAAGTAACCGATATACACTACTACTTTGAGTATAACCAATAAACACACAATCCACTGTTTTTGGTCCTATCTTAGTCTTTTTAGGAATAGGAACTTCTACCTTTGTCAAACACCCCCACACCTTTAAGTATTTGTAGGAAGGTGGTCGACCTTTCCACAATTCATGAGTGCTGTTGGTTTTCTTTTGGGGTATTTTGTTAAGAACATAATTAGTCGACAATATTGCTTCCCCCTACAAGTTCTGTGGTAAACTTGAACTTAGTAACATGGCATTCATCATTTCTTTAAGGGTTCCATTATTTCTTTCAGCAATTCCATTTTACTGTGGAGAATAGGGTGCTGTAGTTTGGTGAATAATACCATGTTGTACACAAAATTCATTTAATGGTGCATCATATTCACCACCCCTATCACTTCTAACCATTTTAATGGTTTTACCAAGTTGATTTTCAACTTCAGTTTTGTAGAGTTTAAACATTTCTAAGGCTTCATCTTTGCTTCTAAGTAAGTATACATAACAATATCTTGTGCAATCATCGATAAATGTTATGAAATACTTTTTACCTCCTCTAATTTGAACAAATTTAAGATCACATATATCTGTATGAATTAATTCTAGAGGTTCGGTTTTTCTTTCAACCGATTTAAATGGAGCTTTAGTCAGTTCTACACAAATCTCACATTTGTGATTAGGATCAATTTCAAACTTTGGTATATAATCCAAACCAATTAATCTACGCAAAGCATCAAAATTCGCATGTCCTAATCTACCATGCCATAAATTCGACTCAAGAATACAAATAAAAGATGTGTTATTCTTATTCATAGCAAGTTTTGGTACAACCGTCATTACATTCAATTTGAAGAGACCATCACTCATATATCCCTTACCAACATGCATACCACTCTTTGATAATACAAATTAATCAGACTCAAATACAAGCCTAAAACCATTTTTACTTAACAAAGAGCCAGAAACTAAATTCTTCCGAATGCCTGGTACATGCAGTACGTTGTTGAGGGTAAGTTCTTTTCCTGATGTCATTTTCAAGATCACCTTTCCTTGTCCAGCCACAACAGAAGTGAAAGAATTTCGCATGAAAAGTTGTTCACCATTTGCAGCCTCATTGTAAGTTGTGAACATCTTCTTGTTCGCACAAATGTGACGAGTTGCTCCAGTGTCAACCCACCATTCCTTGGGATTTAAAACCAAATTAGCCTCAGACACCACAGCAGAGAGGTTGATGTCATTTACCCCATCAGAGATGTAATCTAATTCTGTCACATTGGCCTAATTGGTGGTATTCTTGCTTGTACTTCCACGATCCTTCTTAGAGCGACGGCAAAGCTCAATGTCCGATCTTGCCACAATTATAGTATTTTCCTTTGAACTTCTTATTGCCATTGTTGTTGCCTTGTTTAGGACCATCTCCAATAGACTTCCTCTTTTTATTATGTGGTTTGTGCACTTGTTCAACCACATTAGCCTTAGACTCAAGGGGATTTTTACCATTCCTCTTTTCAGCCTTTCGGTTATCTTCCTCAATTCTCAATCTTACAATCAATTCATCCATTGTCATCTCCTTGCGTTTATGTTTTAAATAATTTTTGAAATTTTTCCAAGCCGGTAGTAACTTTTCCACTAAAGCAGTGACTTGGAAAGACTCGCTAAAAGACATACCTTCAAAACAAATATCATGCAAAATTATTTGAAAATTTTGAACTTGAGAAATTACCGTTTGGGAGTCTACCATAACGAAGTCTAGAAATTTACCGACAACAAATTTCTTTGTGCCGGCATCCTCTGTCTTGTATTTTTTTTCCAAAGAATCCCACAATTCTTTTGTTGATTTTAGAGGGCTGTAAACATTATACAGCATGTTGTCAAGGCCATTGAGGATGTAGTTTCTGCACAAGAAATCTGAATGTTTCCAAGCATCTACAGTGGCAACAACTTGCCAATCACTTTCATCCTCTCTAAGTACTGGAGCCTCTTCACAGAAAAATCAGGCCAAATTTAGAGTTGTAAGATAGAACAGCATTTTCTGCTGCCATCTCTTAAACTCAGTGCTATTAAATTTTTTTGATTTTTCTCCATGATTTATCAGAACTTGAACATGGTTCTGGAAAGGGGCTGGAGCCGTTGTAACCATCGGATTTGGAGTACTACTTTCCGCAGCCATAATATCTAATTGCAAAAATCAGAAAAAACCAAAACACATATTAATTTTCTAGTTACTAAAACCAGAAAATAAATTATAACACAAAATAATTTTATTTTCCTTGCTACTAAAACTAGAAAAATAAAATATCACAATAATTTTCTATAACACAAATAATATTTTGCCTTTGCTAATGACACCAGTATATTACTACTAGTTGTCAAAGAAAATAGATAGTATATTACTACTATCTGTCAAACAGTATACTACTATTTGTTTTCCAACCATAATATCATTTTGTGAAAATACAGAAAATTAAATACAATGAAGATATCAAAAAAATATTCTGTCTTAAGATTGTTGGATAATATTCACTGTATTTAAATAAATAAATTATGTTTGTGTACTAAACTATAAACAGAATACGAAAGAAAAATAGGAAATGAGAGAGTTTGTTTGATTACAAAAATCAAACCAGTAAATAAAATAAAAAAAATAAAATAGATTTTTATTTTTTTACGAAAACAAAATGAAAATCTGAAACAGTAAAAATAATAAAAACCAAAAATAAATTAACAACTTACTTGGTTAATTTCTTGAACAAATTTCTGATCAAGTCTAGTGTTTAACACTGTGTCCTTAAGATAGATTCGTCCTCTCCACGGTGCTTTCAAATATGTGGACGTCTATCTCCCAAGATAAAATGATCAATCAATGAATAAATGCAGCACTACAATTTATTCGCACAACGAACACACTAAGTGTTTATACTCTTTCTCACAAGGAAAATAATGCAGCAAAAATGCAGAGAAGGCAGACAATATTTTGGACGAAATTTGAGTGAAAAACCAAGTGAAAGACTTGTCTATATATAGGTGTACAGGCGACTCTTCATTTTGAATTAAACAGGTAGCAGACCTGTTTGGTTTGAATGGCACTGTTTGGGTTTGAATTCAAACAGGTATGAAGCTGTTTGGGTTCGAATTTTGAACAAAACTTGTTCTGGGTTTGAAATAGATTCGGATCTGTTGGACAGAGGTGCAAACTGTTTTGAATTTCAAAAATTGAAATTAACCTAGATAGAAATTCGGAATTAATTTCAAATTCTTGGACAGATTTTATTTCAAAAAATAAAATTAAATTCAAATGTTTTTGGCCCAAAAAAGATTAGTATTAGGCCGAACAAGCCCAACCCAACCATGCACCCGCGCCTAAGCCCAGCCCGTTTGACCGACCAGACGAATGGCGGCGCGCATGTGGTTATTTTTTGGTCCAATGGGTCAAGCCCACTTTGCTCATAACCTCCCTCTCTACAAAACTTGGGTGCCCCTTGGGGCCTACCCCAAGTTCCAAACCCAAGCCTTATAAACCCACAAAATTCTTCCTACCAAACCAATATGGGACAAACCTTAAACCATACCTTTAAGAAATTTCCACCAAAACTCCATTTCCATGGAGCTCTCTTTGGCTTTAATTTTCCATTCACCCGATAATGGTTTTGAGCAATCAAATATATCACGTGAATCACAACACGGCATAGAACGCATTACCACTTAGACTCGCCAACTTTGGCCCATGGGTCTCATCTAAAAATTAAACCAAAGTTTAAGAAAAATTCTATTTTTTCCAGAATTTCCAAAACCATTTCTATCAATATATGCCCTTTGAAGCTTTTGTATTTCACTTTGGAATCACAAAATGGGTGGGAAATGTTGTGTCTTGGGCATCTAAATGCAAGATATTTTATTTCACATTTTGTAAATTTCTTTTTAGTGAAGCATTTATTTTTGTACACAAATATTAGAGCCTCACCATTTGTACAATTTTTTGCTTCATACTTCATTTACTTTTTTTTTTGGAGGGGGGGTTCTCATCCAATGCATAAGAATTAGCACCAATTTAAGAAAATTCTACCACTCTACTAAGATAATATATATATATATATATATTTTGTGTGTGGGCACACAAGAAGAGGACATGAAACAAGCAACACAATAATAGACATGCCTGGCAATCTTTTTGTGAAAAAATAGAACATACTTGATTGAGATATTTATACTATTACAAATCACGGGTTTATTCTAGTATATAAGAAAATCATTTTTGCCAATCACCAACCACAAAAAACCTAACAAAATGAAAGTGAAAAATAAACAGAAACAGAATGAAATCCAACAGAGGGGCCGGTCTTAATTAAATAGAGAAGTTTGTTCAATTATTTCCAAAACCGAAAATTCTTTCAATTTAATGTAATCCAAAAATCAAATCAAATATATAATGTTGGATTTATTTTCTGGTGTAGCCCAATAGCCTACATATCTTTCACATGTTTTATTTTATTTGGACTCCACACCTAGATAAAGCCAATATTTAAGATAAAGTTCAGTGATTAGAATTTTAAATATGGAATAATTACTCTTCTAAGATAAGAAGGAAACCTTGATGGACAGGAATTCTTCTGGTAGAGTTTATCTGGCCCTCTTCTCTACTCTATATAAGGATGGGTGACTCCCCTTACATAATATGAGTATTTTTCCATCACTCTAAGTTCTATAGTCATCCTAATTAAGAGAGACAGAGAGAAGAATGTGAGCCAAGAATTCAAGCTTCAACTATTAAGGGTATTTTCTTAACTTCTCTAATTCAATGGCTGACAAAGTTATGTTCATTTTATCCTTGAGTTGTATTGAATTCTAGATTCTACAAAGTTCAATTCCGCATTATTATTATGGTTATATGTACATTAATTTCTTACATGTGGTATCAGAACCTTAGTTTTGTGAATCAATACACCTTAAAATAATAATGTATTTTGAATATTATTATAATTATTAATAAAATGGTACATCTGTTTTTATTATCAAAAAGAAGATTAATGACAGTTTCTTGAGAATGTCTTGTTAAGTAATTTTTATCATGATATTATCTTTTTCCCATCAAAAAGAAAATAGATTTGGCAGTTGACAAAGCCTTCCGTTACAAGTTTTCAATATGTACACATATTTAAGTGAAAAAAAAAAAAAAAAAAAAAAAAAAAAAAAAACTGAAAGAGAAGGGATGCATTAGGGTATTTAAAAGAGAACTGCTGAGAAACGTGTAATATGCATGCTTCGATTTATTATTAATTTTAGCAATAATAATTTTTATAATCATTATAATATGACACCGAATTGAGTGTAATATTTATATTACCTGCCGTTATGACAAAGTGTATAGACTAAAAGCAATTTTAGAATTTGTTGAATCATTCGGTCTATTAAATAAATATATTTATTTGACTATATTATGTTAGATAATTATGTTTTTACCTTGTTTGATTATGTACACTTATTGTCTATTATTGTTGATATTTATATATTTTCATGATTTAAATTTGATACCATGATATAATTTTATGACTTGAATATTAAATATTGAAGTAGTTAATTCATATTAGGTGTAATTATTATTGACCATTATATGAGATATTCATAATTGTCATATTGCATAATTTAATATATATATATATATATATTCTTGTTCGTCCACAATTATTATTATTATATTGGTAATTGCAATCACATAAAAGAAATTCTAGAAACCATAAATAGTGATTTTATTAAAATAGCGATTGAATTAATGATAATTAAATAACTCAAATTAATGAATAGAAAATATTGTTGGTTAGTTCCGTATTCATAAGGTTTACTAATTTAGTAGCTGCCAAAGTGGCCTAGATTTGTAAAACTTATGAATATAGAACTACATAAAAAAAATTGTTAAAAGGGTAACATTAAGGTCGATAATATTCTCAATTACAGTTATAATTAGGAGATTGAGACTAGCTCAAAAGAGAGTCACTTTCAAATAATTATGAACTGGGTAAGGTAATGTAACTTATCTAATTAGATAGATTAGAATTGAATACCCAAAGGTAACATGACTAACTGAAAAGTTGCATAAATTACTTTAGACCTACATAAGTGATTCTTGACGAGTGGACAATAGATATACCTAAGTTTTGCCCAAAGGAAAGACTTATGTGATATCAATAGTTTATCATTATAATTCTCAAAGCTTTAATATGTATATTGTTTATACCTATTTCCGCGTTACTTATGAGACATTGTGCTAATGCCTCTTAAGATCTGTCAAAAAGATAGCTTGCTATCTAAGGTGGTTGAACTTATGCAGGGATACCCTCTCAACTAGAAAACCGAAGGTTTGTGAAAGATTTGTCTATATGGGGAACCGTCTCAAAGCTGAAGTCATAGCTATAGTAACCTATCGACTGATCTTAGAGACGGGTCATCAGATGGATCTAGAAGACACTTTTTATGTTCCTTCAATTTCTAGGAATTTAAGTTTCGTTATCCAAATTAGATCGTGTTGGATATTATGTTTTATTTAGTTATGGAAAACTCAATTTAATGTTTAATTCAATAATGATTGGTATTGGTAATTTATGTGATGGTTTATATAAAATTACTTTAAATCATGAGTTTGCACAATCATTAGTAACTCTGCATTCGAATATTGGTTTAAAACGTGGTCTAATTAATGAAAAATCCTCAATCTTGTAACATAGACGATTGGGGCATATCTCTAGAAATATAATTGAAAAATTGGTAAAGAATGGGATTTTGGAAAACCTAGATTTCATTGATTTTGAGATATGTGTGGATTGCATCAAAGGAAAGCAAATCAAACACACCAAGAAAGGTGCCACAAGAAGTAATGAGCTTCTTGAGATAATTCATACAGATATTTGCGACCTACTCAACATCCCATGTCTTAGTGGTGAAAAATATTTCATCACATTTATAGATGATTTCTCACGTTATGGATATTTGTATCTAATTCATGAAAAGTCTTAAGCTGTTGATATCCTTGAGGTGTACATAACTGAAGTCGAGAGACAATTAGATAGAAAGGTCAAATAGTGAGATCAGACAAGGGTGGTGAGTATTATGGTAAATATGATGAGTCAAGCCAAAATCCTAGCCCATTTGCCAAATTCTTAGAAAAGAAAGGCATTCGTGCTCAATATACAATGCCAGGTACGCCACAGTAGAATGGAGTTGCTGAAAGGCATAGTCGTACACTTAAAAATATGGTTAGGAGTATGTTACGTTACTTAATTGTACCCATTTTACTGTGGGGTGAAGTTTTAAAGACTGCAATGTATATCTTAAATAGGGTTTCTAGTAAGACGGTCCCAACAACTCCTTTTGAGTTATGGACTAGTAGGAAACCTAGTTTGAGACACTTACATATTTGGGGTTGTCCAGCAGAGGCAAGAATCTTTAACCCACAAGAGAAAAAGTTAGACTCAAGAATAATATTTGAATATTTCATTAGTTGTCCAGACAAGTCTAAAGGGTATAAATTTTATTGTCCTAATCACAGTATGAGGATAGTGGAGACTGGTAATGCTAGATTCCTAGAGAATGGTAAAATTAGTGGGAGTGAGAAAACACAAGTGGTGAATTTCAAGGAGATTAGAGTGGATGTGCCAACATTTGACCCTTATCGAAAAATTATTGTTCCTCAGACTATTCCACAGGCTGAAAGAAACGAACAACATAATGAAAATCCTTCACCACCTCATGTTTCACCACTTCATGAAGATACCATCATTGAAAATATTGTAGAACCACCATAACCAGCAGTTCCGAGAAGATCTCAGAGGGAAAGAAAGCCTGCCATTCGAGATGATTACATGGTCTATCTACAGGAATCTGATTTTGATACTGAGATTAACAAAGATCCAGTCTCATTGTCATAAGCCATGAATAGTGATGATTCTACTAAATGGGTCAATGCTATAAATGAAGAGTTAAAATCCATGGAATAGAATGGTGTTTGCGATTTCATCAAATTGGCTAATAATTGTAAAAAGGTCGGGTGTAAATGGGTCTTCAAGATCAAGAGCGAAAGAAAAAGACAATATCGAACGATTTAAAACCAAACTTGTTGCCAAGGATTTTACTAAAAAAGAAGGCATAGACTATAAAGAGACCTTCTCTCCAATATCTAAGAAGGACTCGCTTAGAATCATCCTCACATTGGTGGCTTATTATGACTTAGAGTTACATCAAATGGATGTGAAAACTGCTTTTCTAAATGGGAATTTGGATGAAGAAATTTATATGGAGCAGCCAGAAAGATTTGCAAAGAAAGGTAGAGAATATTTAGCTTGCAAATTAAAGAAATCCATGTATGGCCTTAAACAAGCTTCCAAGCAATGGTATTTAAGGTTTAATGATACCATTACCTCCTTCGGATTTAAGGAAAATGCAGTTGATCAGTGCATATATCTGAAGATTAGTGGGAGTAAGTTCATTATTTTGGTGCTATATGTGGATGACATTTTGTTAGCTAGTAATGACCTTGGCTTATTGCATGAAACCAAGGAATATCTCTCCAAGAACTTTAAAATGGTCGATATTGGTGAGACAAACTATGTTATTAGCATAGAGATCTTTAGGGATCAATCTCGAGAATTACTAGGACTATTCAGAAAGGATATATTGATCGTGTTTTAGAAAGATTCAATATGCAGTTTTGTTCAGTCGATGATGCACCCATCATGAAGGGTGATAAATTAAGTGAAAAACAGTATCCAATGAATGACTTGGAAAGAAAACAAATGAAGGACATTCCATATGCTTTGAGGCTACAAATCATACTTTATGGTTGCGAAATTTTATCTCAGGACTTAGTGTTGTTGACTCAATTGCCAGGCCACTGAAGATATATTGTGACAATACTGCAAAAGTTTTCTTCTCTAAGAATGGAAAGTACTCCAGTGGTTCCAAACACATGGAAGTAAAGTACTTAGTTGTTAGAGAAAAAGTCCAGAAACAACAAGTGTTAATTGAAAATTTAAGCACCTCGCTTATGATTGCTGATCCATTCACAAAGGGATTGCTACCAAAGACATACAAAGAGCATGTTATCAGGATGGGTCTTTTAAGCAACCCATGATGTATATGGTTAATCTTGAGTGCTTATTTTTATTTTGACACTATTTGCACAATAATAATTTTGTTTCTATTTTTCTTATTCTAAAAATGTGTGTACACATTAATTTGAATATTGATAAACAAGAAATGTCTTAACAAGACAAATTACAGGGGCCTTTCAGGCAAATAATTACATATCCTAATAATGGACTAGGTTAGTGAATGTTATCGATGGTGTGGTGCATAGAAAGAAATATGACATAAATATTATATAACCGCTATGACTCATATTGGTGATCTGAAGTAATCACAATATTATAGTTTCTAATATATCTGAACTTATTGGCTATTTCTAAAATTTTGTGATCACGTATCAAAGTTTTCAGCGTGGAATCCAATGAGTCAAAATTTTTATAAATTGCATATTTTGAAAAAAAAAAACCTCGTAGTTGCATCATAATTGGCTTAATGAGCCAAGTGAGAGAATGTTGGATTTTTTTTCTGGTGTGACCCAATAGCCTACATATTTTTCATATGTTTTATTTTATTTGGACTCCACAACTAGATAAAGCCAATATTTGAGATAAAGTTCAATAATTACAATTTTAAATATGGGATAATTACTCTTTTAAGATAAGAAGGAAATCTTGATGGACAGGAATTCTTCTGATAGAGTTTATCTGGCTATTTTCTCTCCTCTATATAAGGATGGGGGACTCCCCTTACATAATTATGAGTATTTTTCCATCACTCTAAGTTCTATAGTCATCCTAATTAAGAGAGACAGAGAGAAGAAGGTGAGCCAAGAATTCAAAGTTCAATTATTAAGGGTATTTTCTCAACTTTTCTAATTCAATGCTAACAAATGTATGTTCGTTTTATTCTTGAGTTGTATTAAAGTCAAAATCTTACAAAATTCAATTCCGCTTATTATTATGGTTACATATATATTAATTTCTTACATATAATTCTTTGATTAGAAAATCTGTAATCAACATTGATTTCCCCTGGTCACTACAAAAAAAACAGTTTTTTGCGACGGCAAAACGCCGTCGCTAATACCTCCGCACGCCGTCGCTAATACCTTTTGCGACGGTATTTGATTTTTTGCGACGGCAAGTGGGGTCGCGAGAAAGGGGGTTGCAAAAGGTCTTTAGCGACGGTACGTGCCGTCGCCAATAGTGTTTGCGACGGGAAGGTACCTTTTTTGCGACGGTAGTTTTCTGTCGCCAATAAGTGGAAAAAATCTAAGTTTTTGCGACGGTAAATTTTCCGTCGCTAAAATTGAGACGGCAGAGAACGGTCAAAAGTCTCCCTGCATATAACTATTGCGACGGCATGTTGCGCCGTCGCTAAAGGTCTATGTCACAATTCTTCGAAGTATTTGCGACAGTTCGTTGCCGTCGCAAAAGCCCCTAGGCCTGTTTTTGCGACGGCTGTTGCCGTCTCAAAAAAAAAAAAAAAAAAAAAAACCTTCCGAAATTATTAAAAAAATTAAAAAAACCTGTATTAAATGAAAAATAATTACAAAAAAAAAAAAATTACATAATAATATAAATACATACATAAACAAAAGTTGACAAATAATAAAAATTCATAATGTTGTTCCATTCATAATATTACATAATAAAAATTTAAAACAATAAAAATTATGCCATTACATAATGTCGCATAATACATACATAATGTCGTTCACAAATTTAAATAACATAACATCAAAATCAAAAAGCAAAAGTTTCGTCTTGATTCTTGCGTGGGTTACAAAAACAAAAGTTACATAATCTTTATACGCCCGCATTCCACAAGAAGCAAATTGCTACTCAGGAAATATCTGAAAAAACAAGATAAAAATAATTAATAACCATATAATGCTGTTAATATTTTAATTACAGAAAAATATAAAAAAAAATTGACTACTATTAATTAGAAAGATAGTTAGTAAATAATTTTGACTAGACCGAAATCCGACTCTAACTCCCAAACCGGGAACCCGATTCGAGCCCCGTCTTCTCCCACAAGTCTCTCGTGCCTAGGACGTGTGTGCCAAGTTTCGTGCTAAACCGACGCGGTTTGGTGATTTTGGGGCCTTAACTCCTCGAATTCAAGTTTCTTAAGGAACTAGTTTGCCTAAAGTGAAATCCGGCTCTAACTCCCAAACCGGGAACCCGATTCGAGCCCCGTCTTCTCCCACAAGTCTCTCGTGCCTAGGAGGTCGTGTGTGCCAAGTTTCGTGCTAAACCGACGCGTTTGGTGATTTTGGGGCATTAACTCCTCGAATTCAAGTTTCTTAAGGAACTAGTTTGCCTAAAGTGAAATCCGGCTCTAACTCCCAAACCGGGAACCCGATTCGAGCCCCGTCTTCTCACAAGTCTCTCGTGCCTAGGAGGTCGTGTGTGCCAAGTTTCGTGCTCAACCGACGCGTTTGGTGATTTTGGGGCCTTAACTCTCGAATTCAAGTTTCTTAAGGAACTAGTTTGCCTAAAGTGAAATCCGGCTCTAACTCCCAAACCGGGAACCCGATTCGAGCCCCGTCTTCTCCCACAAGTCTCTCGTGCCTAGGAGGTCGTGTGTGCCAAGTTTCGTGCTCAACCGACGCGGTTTGGTGATTTTGGGGCCTTAACTCCTCGAATTCAAGTTCTTAAGGAACTAGTTTGCCTAAAGTGAAATCCGGCTCTAACTCCCAAACCGGGAACCCGATTCGAGCCCCGTCTTCTCCCACAAGTCTCTCGTGCCTAGGAGGTCGTGTGTGCCAAGTTTCGTGCTCAACCGACGCGTTTGGTGATTTTGGGGCCTTAACTCTCGAATTCAAGTTCTTAAGGAACTAGTTTGCCTAAAGTGAAATCCGGCTCTAACTCCCAAACCGGGAACCCGATTCGAGCCCCGTCTTCTCCCACAAGTCTCTCGTGCCTAGGAGGTCGTGTGTGCCAAGTTTCGTGCTCAACCGACGCGTTTGGTGATTTTGGGGCCTTAACTCCTCGAATTCAAGTTCTTAAGGAACTAGTTTGCCTAAAGTGAAATCCGGCTCTAACTCCCAAACCGGGAACCCGATTCGAGCCCCGTCTTCTCCCACAAGTCTCTCGTGCCTAGGAGGTCGTGTGTGCCAAGTTTCGTGCTCAACCGACGCGTTTGGTGATTTTGGGGCCTTAACTCCTCGAATTCAAGTTCTTAAGGAACTAGTTTGCCTAAAGTGAAATCCGGCTCTAACTCCCAAACCGGGAACCCGATTCGAGCCCCGTCTTCTCCCACAAGTCTCTCGTGCCTAGGAGGTCGTGTGTGCCAAGTTTCGTGCTCAACCGACGCGTTTGGTGATTTTGGGGCCTTAACTCCTCGAATTCAAGTTCCTTAAGGAACTAGTTTGCCTAAAGTGAAATCCGGCTCTAACTCCCAAACCGGGAACCCGATTCGAGCCCCGTCTTCTCCACAAGTCTCTCGTGCCTAGGAGGTCGTGTGTGCCAAGTTTCGTGCTCAACCGACGCGTTTGGTGATTTTGGGGCCTTAACTCCTCGAATTCAAGTTTCTTAAGGAACTAGTTTGCCTAAAGTGAAATCCGGCTCTAACTCCCAAACCGGGAACCCGATTCGAGCCCCGTCTTCTCCCACAAGTCTCTCGTGCCTAGGAGGTCGTGTGTGCCAAGTTTCGTGCTCAACCGACGCGTTTGGTGATTTTGGGGCCTTAACTCCTCGAATTCAAGTTCTTAAGGAACTAGTTTGCCTAAAGTGAAATCCGGCTCTAACTCCCAAACCGGGAACCCGATTCGAGCCCCGTCTTCTCCCACAAGTCTCTCGTGCCTAGGAGGTCGTGTGTGCCAAGTTTCGTGCTCAACCGACGCGGTTTGGTGATTTTGGGGCCTTAACTCTCGAATTCAAGTTCTTAAGGAACTAGTTTGCCTAAAGTGAAATCCGGCTCTAACTCCCAAACCGGGAACCCGATTCGAGCCCCGTCTTCTCCCACAAGTCTCTCGTGCCTAGGAGGTCGTGTGTGCCAAGTTTCGTGCTCAACCGACGCGGTTTGGTGATTTTGGGGCATTAACTCCTCGAATTCAAGTTCCTTAAGGAACTAGTTTGCCTAAAGTGAAATCCGGCTCTAACTCCCAAACCGGGAACCCGATTCGAGCCCCGTCTTCTCCCACAAGTCTCTTAACTTAGAATGTAAAGAATGCAAAGATACATTTTAGCTTAGAATACAAAGATACATTTTATACCTGATCTTCTGGTGGTGGTGTATATGGATTCTCATCTTCTGCAGATTCCCTAAATGCCCGGTGGCCACTCGATGCATCAGGAACCTATGTTAGTCAATGCATAATGTGTTAATCATATTTGAATTTTATACATAATCTTGAGTGAAAATTGAACTATCAAACGATTTAATTTATATGGAACCTGTCTGTTGGGATCCACACTCGCCCCCTGTGACACAAGGGCCATCATCTCAGCTCTCATCTGCTCTAAATGTGTAGAGAACTCTGCTCGCAGCTCCTCCCTCAACTCATCCCTTAGCTCTGCACGAACCTTCTGCGTGATCTGATCAATAGTCGATGGCTGGGGTGTTGACTGTGATGGCCCAGCACCATCTTTATACACCGCTCTCCGAGGCACAATTCTCCCGTATGTCGACAATATCCATGTCCGTCATGACCTATCAACTCATGGAAAATGGCATTCCTAGCCTCCAAAGTCTGACCATCCTCAGGTAGCATAGAGAGTTGACGATTAAACTCATCCTGTATTGAATAAGACAGACAAGTATATGCCAAATTAAGATGGTTGACACAAAAAAAATAAACTTTAAATACAATCAAAGGTGTTTGGAAACTACCAAGGTCTGGATAACCTCTGGGTCATCTACTCTACGTGTCATAAGCCAAACATTCATCTTATCAGTAGACTCCCCCTTACTGGTCATCTACATTTTTTTTAGAAATATGAAAATTAGAATCCAAATAATTTGCAAATATACAATGTTTGTTTATATACAAAAATAAAACAATAAAATGTAAACCTCATGCCGTATCTGAGAGAAAGTAGTACGTCCTGTGGTATGAGCTATGCCGTGAGCTCGCCGATTTTTAGCGTTCCTACTTGCAATTTTCTATAACAGGTTCAACAAATGTAAGTATGTAAATATGATTTGTATGTTTAAATATCATAAATATAACGTAATTGTATACCTCAGCATCGGAAGTACGCCAATACTCCACAAGTTGTTCCCACTGGCTTGGCACAACGTTCATAGGAACATCATCCTTCAGATTAGGATCAGAACTTCTAGGCTTGAAATACTTAGCCTTAAGCTTGTTCTTGTGATCCTTCCATATGCTGTTGCAGTTTTTCATGCAGATTGGCTTGTACTCCTCTGGACATATATTCAAATTGTCCTATAAAACACAATTTCAAAGTTTAAGGCTAAGTATAACACAAATTTGGAATTCGAATTTGTGGACAAAAATATACTTTTACCTTCACATCCTTCCAGATAGCATCAACAATATCATCAGGCACATTGTTCCAGTCAAGAAAAGTAAGAGGAACAATGTTACCATTCCGCACAATAATGCCAAGTTGAGTAGTTAACTTGGCCACGTTATCCCCTATTGGGCAGTAATTTCCATCAAATTGTATGTCCAGCTTTTTCCAGTACCCCACTCTTTAATGCCCTTGGCACATCCTCTACCACGCCTAGTCGAGGTTGATGAAGAACTAACATGACCTGCGATATACAATAATAATAAACAATATGCAATGGTAATAAACAAATGCAAATTTAAATAATGTGAATACAAATCATATCAAATAAACCTGAGGTGGGCTGTGAAGAAGTCGAAGGGTCTGCAAAATACAATGAGAATAAACAAGTTATATATAATGAGCATAAATAAATGTATGTGTAAATAATTTTCATACAAATCAAAGCAAATTTATATACCTGTGGATGGCTCATAAGCTGATGATGATAGCTGCAGTGGTGCCACTGATGGTGGACGCACCGATGGTAGGCGTGGAGGCTGAGTACATGGTAGCTGCTGTGGTGCCACTGATGGTGGTCGATACGGTGGTAGTAATGGCCCCTCAGATGGTGGTGGCACTAATGGCCCCTCCGATGCTGGCCGATGTGATGCCTCCTCTGATGGTGGTGCTACTGATGTCCTGTTATGTAGCACATCGGACATCATGCGCCGGGGATTATCAGGCTTCCTCTTCCTTCCCATAATAATCTGCAAGCAATATAACATTAATTGACATTAGAAACATAGACAATGGTTTGTCATCAACTATAATATGACATTAATTGAACTAATACAATTACAAAGACAAAGTAACTTAAGAAATTGATGATTAACTACAACCTTGGCCTTAATTGAATTACTAATGTTGATTAAATATCAGCCTATTTGAACATCAACTGTTTCCCCTTCTGCGGCTTCCCTCACCCAACCAACTTCTTCATCACGAAGCATTATATTTTCTTCCAATTGTTGGCTCATGTATGGCTCGATTTGTGGATCAGTCGAACTCATATCAAATAAACCTCTTTGAGACATCTTCACCACGACTTGCCAGTCTGGTTGTAACGGGTCTGCAACATACCAAACTTGCTCTGCTTGGGACGCCAAGATGAAAGGTTCATTGGTAATTCGATCATCTCGGTACAACAAATGATTGAAGTTCACCAACGTGAAATTGAAGACATCTTCTTTCTTTCCGTGAATGTTGTCAATCCAATCACACTTAAACAACACATGTTTCTTCTCATTGGAATATCGAATCTCAACAATATCTGTCAATTGTCCATAATAGTACACAGACCCCAGACGAGGATTCTTGTCTTTTCGACTAGCATAACTTATGGTATCTGCCTTCAAAGCTACACCACAATTTTGTGTGGCTCGACGATCATCCATGGCCTTTACTCGATACCGAAACCCATTCAGTATATACCCGTTGAACCTCCTTGCCAGGTTATGAGGACCATTTGCCAATAGAATAATCTCTTCAGAAAATATGACATCAGTAGTCCTTCGCAAAGTTTGGACCTATTTAACACGAAAATGTAAAATTTAAAATGTAGATCGACTTAAGTAACTAGAATCTATAGAGTTAAATACATACATGTTCCTTGAACCAAATGTGAAAAGTTTCAAAATGTTCACGCCGAAGTTGATGATCGTCGACACGAGGCATTTTGAGCTTAAGTACTTCAAGGTGTTTGCTGTGTAGATTGAAATTTTAGCAATACAAAAAATTTAGTTGAAAATTCAAGAAAACATAATAAAATATTGAGTGAGTGACTTAACCTACTTTATGAATGGTTGAACCGCGCTTGTATTGAATAGATGTACCGATGAGCTTGTACCCAAGAAGTATTATCAAGATAAAAGCTTGTGTTTTCACCAATAGCATGACCCAAATTATCATCACCACTGTAGTTCCTCACGGGTCGACTAGATTTGGTTTCCACATCATTGAGATATTGTGCACAAAAATTCATGCATTCTTCCATAAGATATCCTTTAGCAATTGATCCTTCAGGACGAGCTCTATTACGCACGTATTGCTTCAAAGTAAGAAGATACCTCTCAATTGGATACATCCATCGAAACTGAATCGCTCCACCCAATAAGGCTTCATCAGCTAGATGTATAGGCAAGTGCTCCATTATATCAAAAAAACTCGGAGGAAATATTTTCTCTAGATGACAAAGTGTTACAGCGATACGATCTTTAATATATTGCAAATCCGTCGCACGATTCACTTTCGAACACAATTGTCTAAAGAAATTGCTCAATTCAATCAAGGGTTCAATTACATTCTTCGGTAACGATCTGCGAATAGCCAATGGAATAAGTTGTTGCATCAGAATATGACTATCGTGGCTCTTAAGACCCCCAATGCTTCTATCATGTAAGCGCACACGACGTGATATATTGGATGAATACCCGTCGGGAACTCTTACTTCCTTCAACACTTTCAAGAACAAATCTTTCTCATCCTTGGTCATCGTGAATGTGCTGGTGTAAATAGGCTTTATTCGACCCTCTTAACTGCAAATGTAGGGGTTTTCTAATATTCATATCTTCTAAATCACGCCGAGCATTAACACCATCCTTCGATTTTCCTGCAACCCCTAATATTGTCCACAACACATTGTCACAAACATTCTTCTCTATATGCATCACATCGAGGTTGTGTCTTATTAGATTGTGCTCCCAATATGGCAATTCATAAAAGATACTCTTTTTCTTCCAACTATGGGTGCGATGTCCAGCTTTCTCCTTCTCTACCTGTCTCCTATGCCTCTCCTTAAGGTCATCCCTCTTGTATTGGGTTAAAATACCCTCAGATTCTAATTGTAGCAACATCTCAGTTCCAGACAACAATTTTGGTTTGAGTCTGACTTCCCGACTACCATCAAATGATACTTTATCCTTCCGAATTTATGGCCAGTAGGTAAAAATCTGCGATGACCCAAGTATGATTGTTTCCTACTATGCTTCAACCAACACGATGTAGTTTCCTTATTGCAACAAGGACATGCATATTCGCCTTTAGTGCTCCATCCTGACAAGTTTGCGTATGCAGGAAAATCACTAATTGTCCACAGTAAAGCTGCATGCATTTGAAACATTTGATTTGTTGATGCATCAAATGTTGACACACCCTCATTCCATAGTTCTTTCAACTCCTCAATCAACGGTTGCATATACACATCAATCTTGTCACCAGGTCCTTTCGGCCGTCAATAAGCACGGATAAAATTAGAAATGGTTGCTTCATGCACATCCATGGCGGCAAGTTATGGAATGAGCACAACAGGCCAAGTGCTATGAACTATGTTCATCGTCCTGAATGGGTTAAAACCATCAGATGCTAAGCCAAGCCTTACACTTCGGCAATCATTACTAAAGTCAATATTCCGACGGTCAAAATCTTTCCATGCAAGGGAGTCAGTCAGACAGGATGCCTGAAGACACCATCATCAGTTCGTTCATCTGCATGCCATCTCATGAACTTGGCCGTCTTGGATGACATAAACAACCTCTGCAACCTTGGCTTTAAAGGAAAATACCTCATCTGTTTTGCAGCTATTTTTGCCACCTTTGTTAGGACCATTTGAACCACCATCACCATTTGATTTCCATCTAGAACTGTTGCATATGACACATTTATCAAGATTGGCGTCCTCGTTTCGAAACAACATGCAACTGTTGGGACATGCATCCCACGTGTCATACGTGAAGCCCAAATCTGTTGTGACCTTTTGAGCTTTATAATATGAGTCCGGGAGTTTCACACCCAACGGAAACGCCTCATTCAATAACTCAAGCAACATGTCAACAGACTTATCTGTCCACTGATTAAGCACCTTCAAATGTAGAAGTCGAACAATGAATGACAAAGATGTGAACTTCTGACAACCCGGATACAATTCACTTTGTGCATCTTGAAGCAGTTTGAAATACTTTGCAGTCTCTGCATTTGGATCGAGCTGGGGTTCAGATGCATGGGGATCAGGCCCCTGTGGTTCATCACCCTCAACACTTGTACCGGCATGTGGATTTCCCATAGCCCCTTGTATCATTCCAATCATATCATCCCCAATGTCTAAATTAGCTAATGTTTCATTCTCTCGATTACCATGCAGAGATACGTAAGATTCCCCATGATTAATCCAATGTTTGTATTTTTTAAAAAAACCATTCAAAATCAGATGCTCCCGTACACCCTCTCGTACAAAATAGTATCGATTCTCACACTTCCTACACGGAACAACTGATCATCTCACCTTCAACCCTATTGGTGTAGGCAAACACAAGGAATTCATCAATCCCATTAATGTATTCGCTCGACATCCTATTTGGCAAATCGATCCAACTCTTATCCATCATCTGTACACATCCACAAAAATATCTCATCAAAGGAACTCTAAATATAATACCTACGTATCTCATCAAAGGAACTCTAATCTATCTATTTGTTCATATCACCACCACTATTAGCCACCACAGGTCACCTATGTGCAACTTTTCTCAATGAACTTAATGCTATACACCCACTAGAAATGGATTTCTAAACAAACACTTAAATTAGTTTACCAAGATTAGTACAGTGAATAAGGTAGGTAATGAGCTGCCCACCAACACTTTTTCCCTTCATATTTATATATATATAATATATATTATGTGAGTCACAATTCAGATTCATATTGATAATTTAATCATTTATTTTGTAAGTTTTAATATAAATGTTATTTGTATAAAAAAAATTAATTTTATTAGATAACTGTAAATATAAAAATAAATTGTATTTTTTTATAAAATAAATAATTTAAGTTTATAATTTGTTTTGTATTTTTTATGGGATCCACGAGATAGATTGTTCCAATTATAGATTTACACAAGAGAGGTATGGATGAACTTTTTCTCAAAATTTTTGACAAAAATATTAAAAAATCACCCATTTAAATTTTCTAATTTTTATTATTTATTATTTATATTTTAATTTGAGGAAAATCTTAAGTTGTAGTTCTTGCTCTCTATTTAAATGTCAGTTAGGAACTTTTGATATATTACGACAAACTTGCATTACAAAAGTTACTTCACATTGTTTGGCATCCAACTAATAGTTATATATATAATATATATATATATATTTTAATTATTTATTTTAGTGATTTTTTTTTAAAGTTATAATTATTTTTTTGCTTCTTGTGTCTTGTATAGACTAATATAATAGTTAAACAAAAAATAAAAGAAAAAAATGATATCAGACACATTTCTTGTGCAAAGTGTTTTATTTCTATCTGTTATTAATGCATATAAAAACACATTGTAGTTGCAAAAAATGTTTAATTACAAAAAAGAAGAACAATACTTGTTGTTATTTTTTCTTGAAACATAACAAAAATTATTTCGAAAAAAATTTGATTATAAAAAAACAAAAAAAAATTGGATATATTTAATATAATATATTTATATCAATGTAATCAGATTTTAGTTTTATATAATGTATAATAAATAGATGATACAGACTGTATATATATATACAGAGAGAGAGAGAGAGAGAGAGAGAGAGAGAGCATACGCAAGAGCAAGTCGTCCTCGCGCCGTACCTGTCGTCCTCGCCGAGCACACCGCACCACCGTTCGCCGTTCGCCGTTCGTAGGGATTTGGTTGAACAGATCAAACACAGCCGTTCGGCTTCGAGGAATTTGGGGGAAAAAAATTTTTCAAATTAGGGATTGGTGTGTTGATCGAGCGGCAAGATGAATAAGGAAGAAGCGGGGCAAAAAACATTTCAACATTTGCGACGGTAAGGTTAACCGTCGCAAATGGCACTATTTTTGTTCGTAAACGACGCCGTTTAAATAAATTTTTGCGACGGACGTTTGCCGTCGCAATATGTAAAAAAAATAGTTTTTGGCGACGTGAAACCAGCCGTCGCTAAAACTGACGATTTAATCCCCTATCCGCGCATATTTTTACCGACGGGGACAATGCCGTCGCTAAATCATTCGTTTGCGACGTTTTAAGCTGCCGTCGCAAAAAACCATTTTTTGCGACGGGACCACGGGCGTCGCTAATTCTTCGTGTTTTTACCCCTTTCTTGTAGTGTGGTCTAATTGATTTGATTTCTAGTCAACTCCCTGTCATAACATTGTTATTGGCGCTGCTGATTCAAAGTTTTTGGCTGTGGTTTTAAGTTGTGGAGGACATTGTGCGATTCGTGTGGGGCTTTCAATGAACAAAGACAATTGATTTTTGAGATTGGATCTTGCATCATATTGGAGAAGCCATTTTAGAGCGTTGTGGCATTCTTTTAGATTGCTTGGATGACGTGTTGAACTTAAACTATTTCATGTATATCACTAAGTTATCGATTTATCTATTCATCACCCATTTCAATTTCGCAACCAATTTCATCATAATATTCAAAACAAGTAAACTCATGAATTTATTTTAGAAAGATAGAGAGTAATTTTATTCAACCTTGACAGCTCCCTACTTCAAAAGAAGAAAAGGAGCGCAAATAAGATCTGACCCTTCTCGGACCCACATATAAGATCTAAGCTCAACAGTTGAAGAAAGAAATCTTGCAATGAAACCATTCAAATAACAAGTAGTAATAATATATCAACTTCCAAAGCTTCAACGAACAAGAAGAATGGTTGGGCGGTTTTTGCTGTCCTTTTTTTGCGCTCTCCTTTTTTATTTTATTGTGTCAGCCTACAAAATCTGAAAATTTATATAGTGGGTGTTTGGGAAGTAAGTTTTTATGTAGGTTTTTTTAATTGTAGGATATTATTAGATGATAGTTAGGTTTTTTTGTGGTTGGATGTGATGTTTATGAGAGAAAAAATGAAATAATTATGAAGTTAGATGTAATATTTTGTTTAGATTTATTTTTTTTGATTTTACAAAACTTTTGTCTTTAAATGAAAAAAATAAAAATAAAATCTGAGAACCAAGTTTCCAAACACCACTAGTTTCGAGACATTCCCATGATGTCTCAATTTAATATTATTAATTAAAATTATAAAATTTATTATTTTTTTTGTTAAATTGTTAAAATACAGCCTGACAAGTACCTCAAGTGTCTAGTGATGTTGGTCAATAGTGTGAAGCGTTCTCTACAAAATCTAGAACCATTGTGATAGTCGAATCATCATCATTACAGAACAGCCCACCGCCCAAACTCTCCTGCCCTACCGCCCAAACTCCCGAAACAACGTTACAGCAACGCTTAGGATAAGATCATAAATTACAACATTGGACTAGAAAGACAAGCGCCCAAACTCCCGAAACAACGTTAAAGCAACGCCTAGGATAAGATCATAAATTACAACATTTGACTAAAAAGACAAGACAATTTTTATTTTTTATTTTTATTTTCTTTTTTTATTAGCAAAAATTATCTATATAAATTTAAAAAAAAAAAAAATCACATGTACAAAAACAAACACTTTTGGAAATACATTGAGGTTGAGTTTAAAAAGTTACTATAATAAACAATTTATTTACTTATTTGTTATAAGTTGTCACGTTCTTTTTATTATTTTTTTTGTATATCTTTTTATAAAAAATAAAAAATCTACTAAATAAGTAAATCCGAAATGACCACCAAATAAATTATAGACAAAAATATCAAAAAAAATCAATGCAATATCTGTTTTATTAAAGGAATTATGACGCTGAAGAAAATTAATGACTAATTATGAAAAAAGCTTCCTACCCCCAGTGATTCATCACCCCCACTACCCCCCCCACCCAGTGCCACGTGCACTGTGGGATTGGACCGGAAGATAAAAAAAAAAAAAAAAACCAAAACTGGCCACTCACGGGCTGCCACCTCACTGGGGGTCGACCCACAGTGGGGTATGAAGCAGAACTGACTAATTATTTACAAGCAAGTCGATTAAAATTTCAAATTTCTTATAGAATGAAACAATTTAAAATTTCATAAATGAGTAACAAAATTTAGGAAAATATTATGACTCCAAATGTTTTACATATTTTTACCAAATGTTTGATAAAAATTATTTATAAAATATTTAGAGTCCTAACATTACTCAATATATATATATAGTGAAAAGTCTTTTTACCCATGTCTTTTTCCCAAACCCAAAACCTCTCTCTCCTTTCAGATTCCATGACCTCTACCCTGCCTACCCTGCGAAAAAACTTGCCCCACCTTCACCATTAGGGGTGAGCAGTGGATATATCGATCCGCCAAAACCGACAGAACCGAACCGAACCGTCCGCCGCATTTTGGACGGATGCGTGATGACGACGGACGTTTGCGAATTGATTTTCTCTAATCTGCCAATTTGCCGGACGGATGGCGGATTTGAGATTCTTTTGGCCGCAACCGAACCACCAAACCGCGAACACCCCTAGTAATTTATAAGACTTTGTGTTTTCAATTTGTTTAAATATTTTGTTTATGTTTTCAATTGAAAAAGAGTTTAAATATTCCGTTAAAAAAATTTCAACTTGAATATATTTTGAATTGAAAAAAATAAACGTATTATTATCTATATTTTTTTGTTTTTAAATCTAACTCTAAAAATAATAAATATAAAATATGATATATGCTGTTTGGTTTTGTTTTCAAAAACATATATAGATGTAAACATACAGAAACATACAATCTCTACTACTTCTCTGTTCATGATTTTGTAGTTTGAATCATTTTTACTCCCTCCGTCCCAAAATAATGGTCCCTTTTGGGGAATCCAACTTTTTTTGGTAGTACAATTATTGCATTTGAAAAAAATTAATTTTCCAAAATTATCCTTTTGATAGTACATTTTTTTGGAATATCAATGTCATAATTGTACTTTTTATATGTTATTAATTTAAAAGAAGGGTAAAATAGGAAATTTACATTAGTTTTGTACTTGATTTTTGAAGAGGGACTAATATTTTGGGACAATGAAAAATGGAATAAGGGACTAATATTTTGAGACGGAGGGAGTACATTTTAAGAACCACTGATTGTAATACTTTATGTGGATGAATCATGCTGTGATTGTAATATGTGGATGAGACATGCAGTGATTGTGATATTCTAAAATTTCAAACTTTCTTTCTATAGATGAGGCATAGAGTGATTGTAATACTTTTTTAAGTTATTGACTGTAATACTTTCTTCTTCTTCTTCTTTTTTTGAGGAAGTGCACAAGTTGAATTATGTTGAAAATTTATAAAAAATTTAAACCGCCAAACCGATTCGCATCCATCTGCCAAACCACCAATCCGCTCAATCCACATCCGCCGGATTGGCAGACGGATGCGGATTGATTTTCTCCAATCCACCAATCTGGCGGACGGATGGCGGATTGGAGGTTCCGTGGCCGCAACTGACCCGCGCCCACCCCTAGTCACCATTAACACAAACTCAAAAACAGATTCTTCCTTTTTGATAATATCACACCATCCAATTAAAAAAAGAATTCAT